>JAJHUR010072484.1:6504-59572 GCA_027495735.1 Lutjanus campechanus | reverse complement strand
TTTGTTTTGAACCAATCCAACAATCAATTTGGCAGGAGAACCATGACAAACTAATGTTACATTACTGAGCGCCGGTAGGAAAAAATGATACCAAAAATCACTTTGTACAAAATTGTGTACAAAGTTTTATTATTTACATTACCTTTATTTAAAAATAAATAATTATGTACAAAAACTATAAGGTGGTCAACAAAAAAAATGTTGGCATTATTTAAAATGTGTGAGTCAAAGATTGGGCTAAGAGATGAAGATGCAACAATTTACAACTTTGTTTGACATTTGCACAAAGCACAATAAGTCGAGGGTAATAGCAAATTAATGATTATCTAACTTTAGCTTGATAGCTAAGTAACTTTTATAAATCAATGAGGCTGAAAACTCACTGTTACTATACGACTATTTTGGGACCTGAAACTTTAAGTTCAGGAGTTGAGACTTGCCTGTCTTGACTTAGAACTTGGAACTTGAGTGCAAAGATTGAGCCTTCGTGCATACACGTGCACCTCAGATGGTTCCATTTCCTGCAATGGAGAGTTATCATTCTGACTTCGGTCTGCTCATATGCTTTCAAGTTCTAAAGGGAAAACAACATGGATGTTACTGGTTAACTTATAGGTGTTAGAATCCCTGAAGATTTAACACTATTGTTGGGTTTTTCTTGAGGTGACCACCATATGAAGCTGCCATCATCAGTTGTGGACCTCTAGTTGTGGATTCAGCATAAAACATACTAAGATAGGTTATATGCTAAATCCATTTGCTGGATACCTGACTTGTTACAAGGGTTAATGCTAAAAAAAAAAAACATTTCTAACTATTTTTGGTCACTCTACGTGGACAGCAAACAAACAATTAAAGCCTAATACTATATTACAAATTATGTAATAATTATTAATAAAAACAGATAGGCTATGCTGTATGTGAATTAATAAAAACTTACAAACATTTACTTTCATCCTCCATTTTTCTTCATGTATGACATCAACAGGCATCAACTTGTTTCTGACTCTGACTTTCCTGGGTGTTGGTCCAACTTGAGGGGGTATTCATGTGAATTTTCCAAGTGGGGACTTCATTTTTTCAGATTATTCTGATGCCTCATGAATGCAGGATTACTTGTCATTTGCAAAATGATGACTTGGTCCCACCTCTGCTTGTACCGCAGTAGCACAGTAGTAACTTCAAAAGTAGTTCATTATGAAATGCATTTCCCAACCTCTCCTGTAATGATACCACAAACTCTACAGAACCCTATAGTTTCGAGAGCTGGTATGGTTTTAGAGTGGCACTAGAGAAGTAAGTGTGAAAAAGAAATGGCTAAAAAAAGCATATGCAGTACATACTATATAGGTTACCCTGCGCACACTGTTCATTTGAAAATGGGTTCTGCTTAAATTGGGTTGTGTGCCAGCGGTGAGAACCCTCACAGACATATATGCACACCAAACACTCATCCGTATCATCTGAATGCATAAAATCCTGTACTAGCAAACACATCCTTCAGTGTAGCAGACTGGTTAGATGAATCCAGAGGGCAGCTGTGATGACTCACTGATTTCACCTAATAAATTCACTCAAGAGGTTTAAGTTTTTTTTGCAATTGTGTCCAAAACATGGCCAGTATTTCCAAACTTGATGGTTACACCAATCTCCCTCCCTGTCTTCCTCACTCATGTTAAGACTACATGCAGGAGACAGATGTAGCTTGGTAAGACCCTTTAGATAAATATTTAGGTTTGAAATCTGACAAACGGGCTGCATTCCAGTGTCAAGAGAGCTGTAAGCTGCTGGCGACAGGAGGTGATACTTTGTGTCAGCAGAGACAGAAATCATCCGACATCTTTCTGCGACTGCCAGGTGTGACAGTTCTCACTTTTCTGCATAGACTTCCTCTTCTCTTTATGTCTCTCTCTCTGCCGTCTTTCACTTTTAAACACTGCTTTAAATCAGTGGAAGCTTTTTTTGAATGAGGCACAGAGGGGAAAAAAAGATGTAAAAGTGTGTCTGCGTAGGCCAGCTTTGTGTCTGGGTTTGGACGTGGAATAAGCAGGTATGAGTGGTATCATAATGGTTTGGATTTTCTTCCAGGTCTGTTGGAACGTGTGCTGGCAGGGCAAGTATTTCAAAACCTGCCTTGCAATCACGTCTGGTCTGTATCATCAGCCCGGTCAGAGCGAGGGAGGTGGAACAGGAGAAGAACCACCTGCGTAACCTCAGCCTGCCCTCTGCCAAGAACACCACCAACAGGTCCAACGGGAGAATATGGGTCTGATTTTAACAGAAGACAGCTTCATTGTGTTTGCTTTGGGGTGACATGTGAAGTAAAATCAGTCATGTGTGTATACTGTTTCACGTGATTTATACAGTAAGTGTTTCTTATTAGACCAGAATCATTGTCATTTTCACATTGCTTTGTACGTTGCAAAACATTGCATCTGTCATAATGTAAGTTTTTCCAAAACTCTGTACTTTCCAGTGTGCATTGTTGGAGAGTTGTACATTGCCTTTTATTTCTACATTCAGATTGCAATTTTCCTAAACTGAAAAACAGTCTACTGGATCTGTGTTTTGGCCCTATTGCCAGACTGCTGCAGCGGGGCCAAACAGCTGTGCTGCTTGGGGCTGCAGGCCATGGCCCTGTATGTTTTCTATCTACAGTGGAATTTATATGAGCCTGGAGTTACAAGCACATGAATGGGCCCCAGTGTGCTGGTTCTGTTTTGACGTCACCTCATCAGTGTGCATGGGACACACTCGTTAAAAGTGGGACACACCATGGCCTGCATGTATTTCAAAGGGAACCGAGGCTCCCTTTGAAGGACCAGAGTAGTGATTTGAACAATAGAAAGATTGGTTGGACTGATGTGTGCCACTGTGAGTTAGGATCCATCTATCAGTCTCTCCATCTATCTATCCATCCAAAATACACTGTATATACTACATACAGGATCATACAGGAATTTAGTTCATCTGTAGTTCAATCAACTCATTAAATTAACTTTGTAAAGTAACATGATTGGTATATTAGCAGATATCTCAGCATGAATTGTTTGAGAGTCAAAACTCTCCTGAGACTCATTTTTATAATTTAAAGAAAACATGTATGATGAAAACTTGCTGCCACCTTAAGCTAAAACTTTAATAAATTATGATAAATGTTGTAAATGATCATCAGTTTTTGGTTCTTCTATCTATCACTTAAAAAATAAAATTTGATTAATCTGTTTCAAATTGACTCTAATGACTTCTATGCTGAACCACATTTAACAGCCACTCGATAATCTTTATAATACTTTTAGTACAGCAAAACTAGCATAGTATAATAATAGCATAGTATATTGGTATACTATAATAGCACTATGTCAATGTTATGTCACAAGGTTTAATGTACTACTAGGTCATGTAGGCATTCATGAATAAAAACAGTAACACCACAGACAAATATGAAATCTTTGTTCACATATATTTTATAACATTTTGAAGTACATTAAGTACATTTTAGAAATAGAAGCTACAGTTTATAAAACCTTTCCAGCAGAAATCATTGATGGGCCAGCATCAGCCTTTTTTTCTCTAGCAGACAGGTCTATTTTTCTGTATAAAAAAAGAATAAAAATCAAAAAACAAAACAAAAGAAAATCGCTACATTATTTTGTCCTGCGCTACCTTTAAAATCCCATGAAAGCACCAGCTGTCTGCGTCTCTTGTCTTTTATAAAATATAAATTATTGAAAAATATTCAAATGTTTGTGAACTAAATACAATAAAAATGATCTCATAACAAAAATACAGAGACACTATAAAATATACAAAAAAACAACATCCAAAATAAAAAAAGGTTTTCCTTCTGAATCCATTCTGAGATATGCATATGCCACAAACTACTGGTGTGTATACACTTGCCCGACTAAGGTTCATTAATACATAAAACCTGCAGTAGATTGTAATCTGTGACATTGAACAATAGTATATTTTCCTGACAAAATAATTTTCAAAATATTAACATTTTAAGGTAACAGAATGTTTTCTTTAGCACATTAATCTTATGAAGCCAACCATACTAATATTATTGACCTTGTGTGGGGAAAAAAAAGTTCCAGGGCATTGACAACCGTTACAATTATGTTTAAAACTCTGTAAAGCTCTTTCTAACATAAAACACTGACAACAGAAAAGAAACCTGAACAAAACAAAAAAAACAGTGTTTTGAAATGTTTGACATCAACATGCAGAACAGAATGAGAGTACAGTGCAAGTTATTACTAATGAATTTTTTGTGTCGGTGGCGAACATGAGTGAGGATTTGTGAGTCAGTGCTTATTGATGGCGGACGAGCTTCTGTTACTGATTAAACATTATGAACATATACAGCATCTCTTCTCAACACTAAACCCAGCTCAGCAAAGGCGGTTCTGTTTGTCCTAAAGCTGTGTGCTTGCTTTCCGACACATTAACAAAAAGATGAAAGAAAAGTCAACACTTTCCAAAAAAAATGTGAGAGAACTCTGGTCCCTGTCTTCCAACGTTGTGGACGATACCCGAAGCACCGGTGGCCAAAGACCTCACATGGGTTTTGGTTATTATTCCTGCTTTGTCTCCTGCTTATTTGTGTAATCTGGGTCTCAATAAAGCATTATGAAATACAATCTGTACAAATAGACATCTCAAAAAGCTATTTTCATCCATATGGGTAACATTCAGCCACTGTAAACAATAACATTGTATTCTAAGATGATATTCCACTTTGGCATTTCCCATAAGGCCAGTGTACAGCCACTGTTCCCACTGTTGGGAGGAAACTGCTGCCAAACGTAACCAGTGAATCTTTATGCTTCTTCTTCTGAGCAAACTGCACAAGTATGGGTGGAATCATACATGAGTTACTCACTATGAACTGAATATTATATTGCTCATAGAGAAGTAAGACAAAAAAGTTAAATACAAATGTCTGCCACTAGTCCTAAATGTCTTTAAACTGCATCCAGCCATGATTGCGGTGGAAAACTAATACACAATATCCAAGCAGTGCCAACTTGCACCATTTCTGTCATCTCACAAGTGATCCACAGATTCCTTTCAGTCACCTTCATCTATCCTGTACAACTTCCAATTCTCTCTGGTCAACATTTTTCTATTGCCCATCCCTTTTTCCAACCGTTACCTACACTCTATACCGCAGCCGCTTCCTTATTATGACCAAAATATACTGCATAACAAATGAAAAAAATTGACATTCTTAGGATTTTGTAAAATTACTCCCTCAGCTATTTCACATGTGATTTTATTGTATAGACAGACAGACAGACAAGACTACTCAAACACTTCTAAAGCAACACGAACATGGACAGTGAACCGACAAATTATGCATCTAATCTGCACATTGAACAACTCTTCTTACCAAAGACTCCTGAATTTCCCCACATAAGATTGTCTACAGTTTGCTAATACTGGTGGTACACTATATGCAAAAATGCATAAGTTTCAGTCACAATATGCGTCTCTCTAACAAGGTGGCAAACATGTACGTAAAGGTGAAAGCGTCAGTTTCAAAAGCAACGGCTACTTTCAGTTGTCTGTCTATCAGACACTCTTGGTATGAGTAACCTCATCAGGTCCTCACACCCTACAGAGCACAGGGCCGGCGTCTATAGTGTTGTCTGATAACCAATCAGCACATTTCAGTTAAAGGCTCCTTGAGAACAAAATGGTTCAACATGGCAGCGAATGTTTGGTTCCACTGTAATACCTTCATTGACAACATAAGAAAAATTTCCAATATATGCCTGGTAGGTTTACATTGGCTGTTCTGAACATCAATAATTATAATACTGGCACAAGCATATGCTCCTCAAACAACAAATTAGAAACAACACTTTTTGGTCCAAGCTGAAAAATCAGTGAGCATGTATGTAAATAGGACATAATACCTTCCTTAGTTCGGTTTTTACATTTTGGCAACCGTTTTTTTTTCTTAGCAGGAACTTTCTGCCTGCTACCTCTTTACCCCAACAATGAAATGAATCATTTTTATTTTGCTCTTTTACTTGTTTCTCTCAGACTTTCGGTCTCGGTCCTCTTGTCTCCCCACTGTGCTACTTAGGCAGGCAGAAGTGAACCTGAACTCTACCCGATGGCGCTCCATCTGCCTTGAGCTGCTAAATAATACCGGCAGATATCACACATACGCACGCTCACACACACACATCTCAAATGCAACAAGGTATGAATACAGGCTTCTTTTGGCTTGTGCCTTCTTTTTAAAATGTGGTCCGAGAGACAGGAGCTTGAAGTTGACAAAAAGACCACAATTAGTCATTAAAAACATTTTTGGTCCCCAAAAAACGGTTTACCGACTCTATCAAACAGTTAAGACCACTTTATGATGAGCCACAGTCCATGTGGCTCCTTAACTTTTGTCTTCACTTCCTTGCTTGTTCTTGGCTTTTCACTCGTCCGTATCGGGCTTTACGTCCAACATTGCATGGAGCTCCTCGGGTGTGTAGCCCAGCAGGCTTTTTAAGTCACAGACAAAACGGTAGACGTAGCGTTTCCCTGATGTCTTGTGGATGATATTCTTGTCATAGTAGTAGCGTAGGCCACGGCTCAGCTTTTCATAGTTCATCTTGGGCTTGTTTTTCCTCTTGCCCCACCTCCGCGCAACCTGAAACAACACAGGGAAGAAACTGGTCAAGATGATTCATAAACAGGAGAAATATGTGAAACCCTAGCATTCAAAAATGAGCACTGCAGTCCAAATAGTGAACTGAAGCCATAAACTGTATCTAATATACAATCTATGGTTGAAGTGAGTTGTTTCCACCACGAGCCCTTTCCTCCCCAGTTTCAAAGCTCAGGCAGGCAATGCTGCAGAAGCGCAAGATGAGTGGTTGTACAATGACAAGCAACAACGAATCCTACACTGTAAGTTGATCAGCCGTTTATAACTTTGTAAGTTGTCTGTCAGTGTAAAGTTGAGCCCATTAACCTGAAAACAAAAGCCCACTGCTCTGAAAACACACTCTGGAGTTGGAATTCAGTGACAACCTGCCTTACTGCCTGCCAGACTCCATTAACATATTGCTCAATTCAATAGTTAAAAAAATATACAAATTTTATGAATAATTTCTTTTGACTCATAAACAGGCACTTACTCATTCAGCGAACATTCAGCATTAATTTTAACTCCAACTGACATGAAACAGGCAAACAAAAACAGGTATTCTGACCTGGAGCAGAAATTTCAAAGGACATGCTGTCTGTAGCGTTGCTGTTGGAGAAGCACGCATTTCAGCTGTGCATGTTTCCTTAATGTCTGGTGACATATCATTCTCATTTTATGATTTCGTACAATAAATACAGATTTCTTTTTTCAAATAAATAGTATTTTAAATGTGTAACAAAATAGTGTGGTTTCAGATTAAAGCCATTTGTTTAAAATCTGGTAGTCACCCACGAATGTCATCATCCACGTTTTGAAATGAAACAAAACCAAGCAAAGTCAAAACTTCCAAAAAAGACTGATGGAGCCAAACATGGCATGCAAATGTTTTTTAACAAAGTCAGAAGACATCTTGTTCATCTGGCTAACTACTTAGGACCTCCCAGCACGTGTTCCAGTGACCAGCGTGGTCACGACCTCTCACCTCATCTGGGTCAGAAAGCTTGAACTCCCAGCCGTCGCCTGTCCAGCTGATGAAGGACTGGCAAGACTTGTCGGTCAGCAGCTCCAGAAGAAACTGCCACAGCTGGATGGGGCCGCTGCCTGTGGAACAGATGGGAGAGAAGGTGTGAATTTAAATAAAAAAAACATTTACACTGAGAGGACACAATGTTGGTGGTGTAGACACTGCACGGTGTGTGGATTCAATTCAATAAGTGTGAGCTTGGGTCAAAGTAAAGACTCAAGTTCTGCAGTTCTATTATTAGTTGAATGCCCCTACATGCTGTATTATATATAATGATACATTCCATCTATGGTATGCTGATGCTAAATGAAACCCACGAGTGGTAAAACATTTTTGGGAAGAAGAAAATCGTCAAAATAACAGTTTACAAAAGTGAGACACATTGCATGTAAAATCTATGAATGGTCAATGTACTAGCGTTTCTGCAGGCTTTATCAAGTTAAATTTAAGATGTTTTAATACCTTGTTATGAATGCAATATGAGACCTATTTCCACAACAATACTGGCAAAAAAAATTATGAATATGAAAATACTGGTTCTGTTGGTTTCATTTTGTAGTTGTTACAGTGTAAGCAATATAAATGTTTCCCCTAAAACACATTTAAAAGCAAGACTTAAGTTAATGCAACTTTGTAAATAATGTTAAATTCATAATCCAATCAAGTTTTGAGACCTGTCAAAATTATATTGAAGACAGCCTACAAGATTTTAAGGCCTAAAACTTATTGAGATTATTAAGATTATTGGAATTGGATCTTTTTTAAAGATCCATGGACACTCTCATACAGAGATTGAAAGTCTCTCAATAGTGAAAGAAGTACAATCCAGGTCCAAAAGAGGAGTATTTTGTATATTTCTGCTATGTATGAAAATGTTGAATATTCATAGCAATTATTCACTTCTGTCTGAAGAGGGACAAAGTAAACCTTCTAATCTGGGTCAGACTGAAGTACAGCAGTGGAACCAAATGTCCTCCTAAATACAACAGTCCCATTCATCATGTATTCCCTTGTCTGCCAGTTGCCCTGTGCAGTATGTGAATCTAGAGTCTGTGTCTGTATGAGTTCCATACTGATGAAATCACTAGTTTAAAATAAGAGGGGCTGCCTTTAGGCTTCGCCAGCACATCTTAGAGGCCTGAATACAGACTGTGTGTGTGAGACAGACAGCGCCTGCTAAGTCATCTGAAATGTTATAATGGATTGCATTTTTTATGACTAAAGAGTAATACAATAACCCGTTAAAACCAAACTCCAGCGCTATAACAACAGCTTATTACATCTCGTGGAAAAAAACGAGGGAAAGCAGAACAAAGACAGCCCAAAAAAAAGCTGGTCTTGTCTCTGAACTAGATTCACTGCAGTACACTTTGATCTTGTGGTTTTTCGGCACATACACGAACCCACCCACTTTTGAGGCTCGCATGTAGAAATCACACCTGCCTATGCAGCACACCGCCTCAGCAAAACTGAAGCTAAGCAAAAGTCACCTCTCTCGAGTGCCTCTGAAAACCAAATGTACCCTTATACAACACAAACAAAAGCTTTCAGGGAAACAGACGTGTGGGTTGAGTGCTTAAAATGGTGCTTGCGAGCCCTCTTTTTGCTCCTGCTAGGATTGGAGAAGGTGCATGACAACAGCCACCCCAACTTTGGAAAATAGTGCAACACTGGGTCTCTTTCAGACAGACAGCTTTGACTCACATTCCAAAAAGTCTGCTACTGTAACAGCAAGCCCACATAAGGGTGATACAGTGCCCGTTTACCAGCCCCCTGTGCTCTCACGCCAGAATGTAGGCGACCCTTTGACAAAAAAAAATTTCCAAAAATATGTTACAAGTCTCCATGCACAATGGGCCTCATTGAAAAAGCATACAGTGTGGCAAAAGGGTGGATGGGGTGGGGGCTTGCATTCACAGCAGAGTTAAGTGTCTGACCCTCGGCACGCTAAGTGAGTCTTGAGCATGTGCAGCTACAGCAAAGAAGCTGGGTGGTGGTTGTGGCTGCAGCTAAAGATTAATTTGTAATAATAATTACAACATCATCACAACACATATGTATTTGGATCATGATTCTAGTATTCAAAAAGGAGGAATCAGCTGATATGTAAAGTTTAACTTAATGACATGACAAAAACAGAGGTAGTAAATATACACACATTCTTTACTCAAGTAGAAGTACAGATACTTGTGTAAAAAAAAAAAAGGACTGGAAAAAGAAGTACTGATTCTACTTCTTTGCTAAAAGTACAGGCTCTGAAATGCGCTCAGGGTACAAGAGTAAGCATATCTGAATAAAATTCTGCTGAGATGTGTACTTGTCTCTAAATATTTCCGACAATATTACACACAGAGAAATCCATAATTTATTAGAGGTAATGGTGCATTTCCTGCTACCCGCTGCTAGCTAGTTGCTAGACGCTATAACTCCTGGGAAAACATGGGATACGTCAGAGAGGGAGGAAGGAAGACGGCGAACGTGACTAAACCTGCTAGCAACTAGCTAGCAGAAAATACTTTGAATAAATTACGGATTTCTCTGCATTTGAACACTGCTGAAAACATTTGAAATAATGTAAGTACACAACTGTTAAACTCTAATACTTAAGTAATTAAGTGTTTGTACTTAGTTACTTCCCACCTCTGGACATAAACAATGAATCATCAATACTGCCACTGCCACACTTGGCTAAATCTAGTGGAGATGCAAATGCGCTTTGTGCACACAGAGTATAAGAGTATCATAATAGAGATTAAGAGTTAATCATGTTGTCAGGCTGCCTGATGATACTGTAGACAGAGGTGTAAATGGCAAATTGTCACAGGAAACCACAGAGTTGACAACTGAAGCTTCAGTTATCTCTCTGCAGTCTTATCAGGCTCCCTGTCCTCGCTACAAGTGTCACCTGTCACCTCGCGACTGCTGCAAGCTGCCATAAACATCGATTTGGAATTTTACAAAAGTCTGTCTCTTTATTTTGAGGTTTGATTTTTTTTTTTTTTTTTTTTCTTGGTTGAGGTTTCTCTCTCTCTCTTGCACTCCCAGTCTTCATCCACCCACACACATATGCACATGGGCACGCACACACATGCATGCACAAAAAAATGCTTCCATCTCTGAAGGACTACACTCTCCTTACGCTGCTCCTAGTAACAGCTAGGACCAGAGCCGGCTGCTTGACATTTTTCCCTTTCAGGAAAATGGAGGTATTTTAGCATGATTTTTTTCCATCTTGCCCTTTTCCCATTGTGTAAAAGCTCCGAGGAAGCACACTCTCCTCAGTGAGAAGACATTACTATGCATTAGGCAGGAAACACTCTGCAGGCTTTCACACATGAGCTCTTTGGACTCGTCTATCCTGCCGTAACAACTGATACATGTCAGACGTCGAGATTGAAGCGGTAAATTGAGTCAGAATGTTGCAGAGATATTTCCACATGCTTAGTTTTACATTTTGATTTAGTACGGATTTTTGTCAAAGCATACTTCAGAAAAATGTAGATGCAGTCCTCCTGCATCAAACTAAAACTTGCATGAGTCTCTGAAGGTGTAAAAATATTTATTCTATTTACATCAGCGTATTTTCATCCATTTATTTTTAGTTTCTTGGGTCGGTCCACTTTTCCTCAAATGCAGTGCAGGGAGTAACACAGCGTCTAATGGTTACTAGAGGGGCTTTCAGACCGTCTTGCTCCTCATTATTTGATTATACGTACATTACGACATCTTTCCAGCATCATTACGAATGAATGACTCATTGTTCTGGAAGCAGCTTTTGAACTAATAACCATACGGATGACCAATTAACTTGTGCATACCAACTTTGGGGCAGTCTGTTGATATCTGATGTATGCATTGTTAATGACGTTGAGAAATTTGCTTGGATTTCCCCTTTTCCAATGCTGGCAATCCAGTGGCCTTGTGACTATAATTTAAACACGACTGAAAAAGTCCCAAACACTTTTGTGTTAAGAGGCAATCTACTGTCTAACAATCCAGTTTTGAAAAGGAAATGTGTGTCATAAAGACTCAACTCGAACTAAACCCTCTCCTCATGACTACATAGGTTTAAATGTATGCAACACATGAGTAGGAAAGTTTAATATTCATGTGCTAATGCAATATTTAACATTGTGAGGTTTAAGTTGCCCATGTTCCTAGGTTAATTTAATTATAGACACAGCATTTATGACTCAGTGTCAACGTACATATTGTGGTAAACTGTTAAAAGTAGCAACAGTGGTAGTTTTTCATGCACCATTTTTAGACCAAAAACCATGACAGATGCCAAAATAGTGCATATGCTTCAGAAGAGCATGCAGATATCTCCACATCTTATCGAACCTGGAGAACATACATAAACCAGCTCTTTGAGCATGTACGGGTATGAAGATGCCTCATGAGATGAAAAGATAATTTTACTCTAGTGTTATATGCAGGGGCTGGCAGAATTTCTATATTTCACCAGTGTTGCTAAGACGACCTGGAAAAAAATAGGTTGAGATGCGGGCTAGAGATAACAAGGAGGTAGATGAGAAGTGAAGACAGAACAAAAGAGTATGAGAGATATATAGAGAGAGAGAAAAAAAAAAGAGGAGAAGAAGAAGGTACAAGTGAAATCTATTCTGTTTCCTGTAATGTGCATGACTCGGGCTGCTGGGGTAAAAAGGTGTTGTTTTTTTGTTTTGTGTTTTTTCTTTTGGTCTAAAAGTGGTGCATTAAGGCATCTGGGGCTTTTGCAGAGCATCAACAAGTGTGTTTATTGCTGCACTGAATTTTTTTCCCTATAGAAAGGGTGGCAGGAACAATTCTGCACCTTCTGAGCATATTTCAGACATACAAAAAAAGAACAAATACTAGTTTGTATCTGGTTTTATCTGCACAGATGCATTTTATAACAGTCTTTTACCTCTTTATCTTCAGGATTATTCAAAATAATTCTGTTTTCTATTAAATTTTCAAGAACATGGTGATTTTTTCCCCCCATAATGTAGATAAGTATATTATATATTATTATAAGTATATCAAGGATATTAAAGACTTCTTACCATGTTTGAGCTCACTTGCATATTTATAATTATATTTAGCATTGATTGTTGATTGTTATTGAAAGTTAATATTAAGATAATGAATAAGGCCGGAATAAAACATTATTTTCTGATTGTTTCACAGCAGTTACGTTCTAAAGCACAAATAAACATGTGTGTATCTGTATGTGTAAATCTCATTCTGCAGCTCTCACAGACAGAGAGCAGAGGAAAGAGGCAGAGATTGTGATGTAATCATTTCTGGCTATATTTTTTTCGGGGTCCCGACCTGAAAACCTGCAATCCGTAATTCTGAGGACCGCAGCAACGATAAAATAAGTTAATACAGGCAGAAGGCAGGGTCTGTGCAGACACACACACCAACACACACTTCCAGTAGTTCATGGTGATTTAGAGGCATTGTGTTTATATGATTCTATACATTATTTTATTTTTTTTAGAAAATGCTGCATTATATTCTTACAATAATAATAGTATCACAAATAAATGAATAAATAAAATAGTTCTACATTTTGTCACATACTTTAATTACTCAAATGAATAATGGATTGGTTTGTTTTAGGTGTACTAGTATCACAGTCCTGGAACTGTGCATGCTGGCCAGCTTACTGGCACACCTTAATGGAACGGAGTGATGATTAATGTTGCTATGACATTTTCAAAAAAAATCTGCTGTGAAAAAGGTCTCTAAAATGCTGCAGCAGTTTTCAGGGTGGGACTCTCTACAATATTGTAATGTATAAACCATGACCTATGGACATCGTACCTGTGTATCCTGCCAGTGCTGCTGCTGGGATGACAGGTTTATCCTTGCTGAGGTCTGAGCGCTCCCTCACATAGTCTTTGAAAGTGCCCTTGGGCTTGTGGCCATGCAAGGCGGTGGGGTAGTCTTCTGAGTCAAAGCTGTCATATGAAGGTACCCGCTGCAGGCTGCTGAATGAAGACTGGCTGCTCCATGACTGGGTCAATCGGTCGCAGCTCTCAAAGCTCTCGATGCTCTCGAAGGAGTCCTGGCCACCGAGCTTACCTGTAAGGGAAGGACGAAGAGAAATGGGGGAGAGAGAGAGAAATAAAGTGGTTACAGGACTGTAAATTTTATAGCATATTGCATTTTAAAACTTTTAAATAAAGCCTGAATTTGTATCATGTCCGACTAGTCTGTAACACTTTATCATAACTATCAAAATAAATGGTAAAGTGATGGTGGCTTAAACTTAAGCTAATAGTTTGTTTTATTTATCATATATGCTTTATAAACCATTTATTAAGCAACCATAAAGTTTTAAAAACATCAGTTGTGAATTTGCAATGGTCATGCACAACACAGTCTTTATTAATCATTTAATAATTAATCAATTAATTAAGTTTTGTTCTAATCAGTTGCAACCATCCAGAAAATGTTTATAGACAACACATTCTCTCCATCTTTCTATGTATTTTTTTCTTACAGGTTTACAAATCATTTAGTTATCTCTAACAAATTCTCAATATTGTTTGATAATGGTGAAATAACAATTAACTACAATTTAATTAACTATCAGTTTACAATGTATTAATTATTAAGTGTTAAACAACTCCGATTTTCCTCTAAAAAACATATGTTAGATTGGATGTGCAGCTATTTTTCAATGTGATATTTCAATGCATAATAATGTTAATTGTTATTATAAGAGCAATATTTACAAAAGTGGCATGAACAACACCTTTGCAGTAAATTATGTTCCTGCTCACTAAGCTATAGTGTTCTGTATGGTGCCACGTCTCTCTCCATTTCACACCTCATTTCCCTTTTACAACCACCATTTGGACTTGATTTTAAATGGAAGACAATCACGCAAATTGCCTTGCTATTTTTGACCTTGGGAGAGATAAGAGGTGGCTTTCAATGGTGAGCCATTATCAAATGACAGATAATGCAGCGCCTCCATTGATGCCGAAATCTTCAACTGCTGAAATTGAAGCCACATGTGGATATCAGTCGTGCTACGAAATACTTTCCCACGTTGGGGAGAGCACAACGCAACCCTCACAAGCTTGGTATGTTGTCATGCATGGGGATTGGACCTCATACCTTACAGGCAAATGCTTAAAGCACTGGGAGGGAGGCTTGTATAGTGTACATGACACATGCTATTCATTTATACAGCTGTGGATTTGTGAGAAGAAAATCCTGGCTTTATGGCTATAAATGTAAACCATGCTGCTAATTCCTCTGTAAACTATCACTGGGAGAGAAAACAAGCCTGCGCATTCAGAAAAGCAAACAGTTTCATGAGAAAACCCCACGCTCGCTAACCAAGGATGACACCTCTATCTCCTTACCCAGAAAGTTGAGTTGAGGAAAAAAAAATTTCTTGAAGGTTACACCACTTGAACTGTTTTACATAAAGGCCAGGCGGCAAGAGAACACGTTGTGGCTTTGGTTCGTGTATCACTCTGACAAAAACAATAGAGTTTTCTTTTTTTTCCCCAACCCAGTCTAGAGTGTACGAGACGGTTTTGCTTGAACCGCAAACCAACCAGAGAGCCTGCTTTTCTTCTCTTCTAATACATGCACGCTGATGTGGCATGACAAGATTCTGGTAGCTTCAGCACAATCACACGCGCGCACACACACACACCCACGCAAACACGTTCACATGCACTCACACATGCATGCACATGTGGACACACTTATCTAACGATCCAAACAAACTGTTGATTAAAACAGAAATGCAGCACTTTCATCACTGCGGTGCTTAAACCTCTTCTATATTCCTCGTATGCAGCGTGTGACCCCTCACCTCTGCTGAGGCGTCCCACACACATGTTGTCAGGGGATACCACCTCCTGCTTGACAGAGAAGTAGTCCCCCTGCAGCGGGTTGAGGGGCGTGTCTCGCAGGATGACAGCAGGGTATTCACTCTCATACTTGAGCGTCAGCAATTCCTCTGAGCTGATGGGATGAAGCGTCTGGTAGGACTCTGTGATAAAGCCGGGCTCTGAGTATTCAGAAGGAGGGACACACTGAGCATGCTCAACACCATAGCCTGGAGACACAAAAGGGAAATGAGTGTAGATGGAAAGCAGAGAAGGAGAGCAAGGAGCAGAGCAGAAAAGAAAGATCAATCTTAGAAGAGTGGAGTCATTATCGGTCTTGCGCTGAACTGCTGCCCAAATGCTCAGTGTGAGAATAGTCCATAAAAAAAAAAATTAAAAAAAACAGCGCTGAGTGCATAAGATGAATGTTGTAGATTTGAGGCAGAATTATTGATCGGATGTGTGCCTAACTTTAGCAAAACTTACAGTGATGCCATATTCCCTTCTATGATATGTGATCAATATACACCCTTAGCTCCAGGTTTCTTACCTGCATCTATATCCAAACAGTTTTTTTTTTATCTTGTACAATGGAGAATTATCATATATTCTAACACTTGCAGGGATACTTCAGGTTTTTTAATATGGGGTTGTTTAAGGTACTTATTGGGAGTCACTTTATTACCCACAGTAGATGCCGGTCGTCCCCAATTTGGAGAAACAGAGAGGGGCACCAGCACGGAAGCTAAGCAATGAACTGCAGTGGACAGGGTCAGCAACAAAAGGTATTTTGACCAATTAAAAAAAATTATATCAATTTAAGTTTTCGCTATATTTACAATATTTTAATTGTTTTACTTTGCTGTCAGACAGCCTTTTCTGACAGGAAAACATCATAATATAAGCCAAATATTGCTCTCTCCAAACCAATCAAACTCCATAGCAGAAAGCAGTAACTTAACCTTTTCATTGGACGAGGCTGTCTGACAACAAGGTGAAGTGTTGAAAATATTATGAACACAGCGTACATTTAAACTGATATCGTTTGTTTTAAGTGTCCCATCTACAGCAGTACATTTCTTACGTCCCATGCTGGTGTCCCGCTCTGCTTCTCATGCCTGGGGGGGGGGGGGGTGCCGGCTGCCATTTACTGTAGCTAATAGACTGATGATCAATAAATATCTCATACAACTCCACTTCAAATGATTCAAACTATCCCTTCAATCTTTTATTCACAACATTAAACCACTCCCCCTTTATCATTTCCATTCATATTTTAGGCACGCATCCCCATGCCATTACACAGAACAATGAGTTGAGTGTGATGAGTACTTACTGACAAAGTAGTCTGAGGTATAACGTGATTCCTGGAAGTTGGAGGTCAGTCCATTGATGGGGTAATGCTTTGTATCCTCTTCATGAAAAATAGATAGAGAACGAGCGTCAGTGACCTCGTCATTGATTTCATGTATCATGTAACTGCATCCAGCATTATCAAAAATTAATGACCTGAGCTAAATTGTATCTTCCTGTTTGGTTCCTGTTACTATAACAAATGCCAGCAGTGTCCTAAATCAGTGCAAGCAGTGATATCACCCTGTGTGGTGTGAGTGTTTCTCAAACACTGTATGCAAGATTTTAAAAAAAAGTCTCTGAGTCTCTAAGATTAAACAGCAAAAAAAAAAATGTAGATTTAAATTGAGCTAATCCAGATTTTAAATTAAGCAGAGCTTGGTTGCACAGTTAAAAGTTGATTTCAGTTTAAAGTTTATTGATATAAACCAACGTTAAATACTTTCAGCAATATGGAAATGCTTACACAAATTTAAATAAATAAATAAATAAATGAGTAAACAAAATAAATTTGAGTGCTGTCAGGACCAAGTAAGTATAAAAGAGGGGGCAAACTGTTAACTTTCAGCTGCTCTAAACAAAGCGTTATATTGTTTGCTAGCTAGCTAAAAGGTCGGTTAGCCTAATAAGACTCCTCATAAATGCTCAGCAGAGAATTTCTGCTCAGTCCATCTCAAAAAGGCAGCCATTTCAAAAGCTAATACTGGATCATAGTTTAAACTGGAATTTTGGTGAAACGGAATTATATTCGAAGTTATCAGTAAAAACTAAACTAAAGTTTAAAGAGAGGTTAAAATTTAATCTTTCTTAATTTTATGATGCAACATAATTTAAACCATAATTTAATCAGGTTTAAAAAAAAAAAAGTATCCTAGTTTGTGCAGCCCAGCCTCGGCTTTGAGTCTGTGTCTTAAAGTCATCTTATAATGAACACAAATGACACTAACAATCAGAAAACCCGCATGGCGGGCTTACCTTTCTGAAGCATCTCTAAATGTTCCCAGAGGATGTCGCCCACAAAGTCAGGTGCTAAGTCCAGGAAGCGATCCTTCCCCATTGCACACAGGGTGGCTCCATTCATGCAGAATTTGTCAAAGTCAACATTCTTCAGGCTGAACTCATTCACTGTCCACGTTAGCCACTCAGCCACATTGTTTTCTGTCCACTGTCTGGGATCTGAGGAGGATCATGATTGTTAAGATTCAATGTTTACATACAGTATTTATAAAAATGGATGTGGATGTGTTATACATAAAACACATACGCAGTCACTCAAACATTAATCCTAACCTGTGACTGACGATACAGATTACTGTCATACAGACAATGAACTGCAACACATTCTGTATTATGTTGTCAATGTGAGAAAACTAACTCTAACTCTTCCGTTATGCCACCAGCTATCACACCGCCTTTGTGGTAAATATATCTACCCATAACAAGTCAATCAACAACAAATAGGGAGGGAGGCAGCGGTGGATGTAAACAGCAGCAGTAATGACAAGCCAAAACCAGAGTTTGCAGATATAGTATGATTACACAGACACATACTGAAAGTCCTGCTGTTTCCAAACAGCATGAAGAGGCTCTGCGGTCGTCCTCCATTCAGGAAGCTAACTCATTATTTCACTGTCTGTCTCTGTGTCTACATTCTCCGGATGCTGCAGTCAGTCAGTCTGCCTGGAGTGACATGTATGTAATATAGAGTCACTGCTGGAATAACTGGGTGTCTCCTGGTTTTCTCTGAATCCTTCAAAGAGATGCCTTCTCTGGATGATCTACAGCAGGCTATGATGTGCTGTGATCTAATGAATGTGCATGCCTGATGTGTGACACGTTGAGGTGGTTTTGAGGGCTCGTGCTTTGCTGACAAGACTTCATTTGCCAGATGAAAATGTTAACAGGGACTAATAAGAATACAAGTAGCTGACAGTCTTACCTTTGGGAATACCGAGCCGCTGCTGTTCCTTTGTGAAGCCGCTGAAGGTGGCCTTCAGAGCCTGGGACATCATCTCTTTACTTCCTGGAGTTAGCAGGGGGACATCTCCACACTCCGGATCTGCCAATCACAAATTACATCGATCATGATATTATTTTGTGTAACATCAATAACTATTTCATTTAGGATTGCAATTACTAATATGCTAATATTATATACTGCTTTAATTATTATTGACAACCCAAGCTACGACGATGCATCCTGTATTGTATTTCATGCCGATGAAGCTTCCTGAATGGAAAATTGAATTGAGACAGAGAGAGGGCGGGAAAGAGACTTGTGAATGTGGTTCAGTTAGATACACACACACACACACACACACACACACACACACACACGCAAACAAAATCAACAGTTGTTTCTGATCGTGATCAACAACATGGCTCAACAATTACAACCCGTCTAGACAGACACTGTCTCCGTATCAGAGCCAATTTATAGAAGAGCTGTCACACCATCCCACCTGAACTGTTTAAAACCAGAGGTGACACCGATTGCTGTTTTTGTACAGTGATACACAAGTTTCAGTGGGCTGAAAATGATTATTAGCAGTTTATAAATTAGTCACAATTAGTCAGAAATGTCACAGAACCACCTTTTTCCCGTTATCTACGGTTTCTGCAATTTGGGGCAGGGTCTTGGCTCGACCAGTACTGGATTTTTGAGAGTAATTCTTATACTGATATACAGTGCAATTCCAAAAGAGTTGGGCTGCGTGTGCAAAACATAAATTAAAACAGAATTCAATGATTTGCACATCTTTTTCAATTTGTATTCAATTGAGTACAACACAAAGACATAAGAAATAAAGACATTTAGTGCTCAAACTGATGAACTTAATTGTTTTTTGGAAATATACACTCTGAAGTTGATGCAGGGACAGGGGCACGTTTACCACTGTGATACATCACATTTTCTTTTAACACTCAGAAAGCTTTGGGAATTGAGAAAAGTCACGAAAGTGAAATTGTTTCTCATTCTTGCTTGATACACAACTTCAGCTGCTCAACAGTCCAGGGTCTCTGTTGTCGTATTTTTTTGCTTCATAATGCGCCACACATTTTCAATGGGAGACACGTTTGGACTACAGGCAGGTCAGTATAGTACCTGCATGCTGCATGCTTGTCTTGCTGAAATAAGTAGGGACTTCCCTGAAAAAGAGGTTGTCTGGATGGCTGCATATGTTGCTTCAAAACCTGTATGTGCCTTTCAGCATTAATAGGGCCTTCACAGATGTGACAGTTAGCCATGATGGCACGGGAACTAACACGCCCATTCCATCACAGATGCTGGCCTCTGAAATTAGGCCTCTTTAGCCCTGCCCGTGATTTAGGATCTGTGTTGTAAATTGTCTGATATTCTTTATAAAATAATTCTTTACAATATAATATATAGAAAAAATATATATACATGGCACACATTTTTTGCAAGGATTACTCAAAAGTGGTTAACACTTGCGACAATAATATGTATTGGAGGCAGGATATCTGTAGCTATATACATAAAATGCTGCCACAAAGCTAACAAAAACAAAGAAAAAAGTTTTCATATAGGTGCACATCACACAGCTACACTATACTGTTATTGACTGGTATCTGTTGGGCTCTAGGCTCTAGTCTTTAGGCACATCCAACTCATCTGGCACTCTGCATTAAAATAAACACACAAGTTTATTTGCACATACCACAAACACTAACCTCTCTCCTGCCCGCACATTCTAGGTGGGAGAGCAGCGCCTGGTGCCCATCATTGACACCATGACCCCTGCTAGCCCTCCTACCATGCTGCCCCTGCACAGTGGGCCTACTGTCACCAGACCAAGCATGGGGTCAAACATTCTGAGAGGTCAGGGGTCGAGGGATGAGGTGATGATGTCACTGTGGCTACTGGCGGGTGGCTTAGAGAGTCAGGGGTGGGCTGTCTCGAGGGTCTCGGTCACACACTGGGGTTACTGTTCTCTGCTCACAGCCAGTGGGCACCCAGTGTGGAACAGAGCTCCCTTTGATGGCTTTAAACAGTGCCTGATGACTCGCACTCATCTAATTAGATTGACCAGGCTGCAGAAGTATGGGATGAAGGGGGAAAGCAAGGGCGATGACAGGGGGAGAAGGGGAAAGACCCCCAGGCCACTAACACAAGAATAGACTGCTGAAGATTAATCCAGCCAAGACTCAACAAATGACTTGTAAATAGACACAAAAAGGCACTGCAGAGTTCCGATTAACTGACGTGTCTTTATCATTCAATCTGCAAAACACCCACTCCCATTTACACAACAAAGACAGACATATATCATGATCGGGTAGAGACAGTATGCAGTATGAGATAATTGTATGGTCTTGTCTGATCAACCAGGGGGGTAAAGTGCATGAGGCAAAACTTCAGCAGACCACAACAGGGCATCTTGAGGCTTTGACAGGTTATGGTGCACACAAAAATCATTTTTTGTTTGGCCCAGGGCGAACTGTTTTATTTATTATTGGTTATCAAATAACCAAAGAAAGTTAAAGCTACTACAAGGAGTTCTTACAAGGAGTTCTTAACCAGTATGAAACAGAAACTGACGCTTCAATATGACCTACACTTTCAGCCATTTTTACACTGAAAATTAATCAATTAGGTTAGAAAATGTTTAGTGTTACCAAACTTAAGTAACTTGACTTTTCGGTTCACACAGGACTTGGAGATGTTACTCATCTGCGATTATCAAAATAGTTAAATAGTTTGATTCTTTTTGCTAGATTTATGATCCCAATATGGCATTTAACTTGGTTCAGGCAAGCAGGCAATCCTTATTGTTGAGCCCTGGACTCTTTCTCTTTAGCTCATCCTTGCTGTCTGTCTCCATTGCATGTCAATTAAAATGGTCAAAAACCAGATCACAAAAGGCTTGAAGGCAAACTAGTACTGAGGAAAAGTAGTGTCACTCCTCTCACAGCACCGCCATTCGTCGAACCCAGATGTTCTGGCATCTCCTCTGGCTGGTGGTTTCATCTGCCAGCAGTACACTGGGGCAACATACAGTTCATGCTTGTTTTCACCACTCGCTGATGTCTCGACCTCGTCTGGAATGCACAGCAGCTGTCCCTCCTTCGCCCATGTAACCAGTGTCTGTCTGGCTGTTTGTAAAATTAGGTCTCCCAGTTTCTTTTTTCTGTCTTTGGCTCCTTTTTTTTCCCCTCTAAAGAAAGAAACCTCGCAACAGGCCCGAGACAGAGGACAGACAAGAGCTCTTTGCTTCTTCACGTAATTCAATTAGGCCTGTAATAATATATTGGTCTCCGTTACACTGGTGAACAAACAGAAAGTTATTCATTCAAGTCAAAAGTAAAGGCAAGGTAGAGGAGCTGAGAATAAACCCTGTTTTACCGTCTCACAGTTAAACTATTGTCAGATGCAGCTCACACTTCAAAATAAACTGTGCAGTTTCACAATGAAAATAAGACCTGAGGGAGAGCAAGCCGTCTTTGTGTACAAGTTAACCCGGACAGTGAGGTTGTCTGGGCCTCTGCTGAGCTCTTTTTTTTTCTTCTCAGCAGCGTTGGTAGTGCAAAAACGTATGTGTTGCAAACGGCTGCAAACTGAGATGGGACTGGGGCTCAGACAGTCTGCGCTTTGATGTGAAGGCAAGGGGCGAAATGTGGCAGTTTATTTAAGCTGGATCGAGTGGAGTTTGTCTGCACTTTCGAACCGTTTACGCCCCTCCCTCCCCATCTCCATCGCTTTTATCAGCCCAGCCCCAGCCTGTATTTGCCCACACAGACTTGAACCCACTTAAGCACTAAATCCTGCATCAAAGACACTCAACACCATCATGCATGAGAACTACCATTAGGCGCTCCAAAGAGAGAAATATGTGAGCCATGATTATAGAGCAAATAAAAATGTGAACTGCAATTTGTGTGATTTCTTTTGTTTTGATTTTGAATACCCCTGTTTAAAATGAGTCTGAAGTGGGATTTTTGTTTACTGTCTTGCAGCAATTCAAAGCACAATAAGTGTTTGCTAAGTTTGGACTGTTAGGTGGCAAACATAAATTGCACTCTCAGCTAAAGATTTTACTTTCTTAAAGGAGTAATCTGTACTCTAAGTTAACATAAAATGACCAGGATATGCCATCGATTGAGGAAACATGCTAAGTTGAAATACTCACTTTTCTGACAACAACGCTACAGCTGCGGCGTCCTTTGAAATTTCTAATCTGGGCCCGAATAACTGTTTTTAGCTTGCCCGTTTCATGTTAATTAGAGTTAAAAAAGAATGAAGACTTTTCACCAGATGAGTAAGTGTATAACTATGAGTCATAAGAAATCATTAATAACACAGATATTTATAAAGGTTAAAATGAACAAAATATTAATGGAGTTTAGCAGGAAGTATTGTAGTCTGAAGTTAGATAAAACAACAGTATTAGGCTATCTTGGCTCAATTGTTGTATGTAATCATGATCCCACAGACATCCAGGAATTGAGCAAAACTAAACAAGTAAACTAAAAGAAGGCCCACATTGCTTTGTGACATTTTTGTGAATTAAAATCTTTAAAAAACTGAAGCAGAGCACACTGCAAGGCTGAAGGCAAACAACAGACCTAAAAGTGCACTGATAATAGAGCAGTCTCCATGGTAGATGATCCATATGAAAGTTATCTGCGGCAGAGCTAATGTACAGTGTGCATCCATTAGTGTGAGAGGCAAGCTCAGATCTAGACAATCTCTAGTAAATGATGAAGTCCTGATAGGATTTCAATGCCTGCGAGTCCCATTAGATACAGCATGGTCAGTATGTACTGAGAGTTAGAGCATCCACAAGTCATCACTTTCCACATTAGACGGTGTGGGTCTATCCGCAAAATGAGTCCCATCCACTTAGCTCACGATATGTGGGAGTGGGTGTAAATCACAGGCAACATTATGGCATTTCACTAACAAGAATCAGAGTAAAAAGAGCGTCTGGAGTGAAAAGTATGAAATGAAACCAATTTTTTCTAATGATGCAGAAGGAATAATAAGTCAATTTATTCTAAGAATCATTTGATGAAGTGAGACGGATGTTTTGTCTGAATGTACAGTAAAAAGGTATTGATTAGCCACTCCCTTCTTACCATGATATGAGTAATGGATAGGCTGCTGAGTGTGACAACAATATTTCCCCCCAGGGATTCTCACTGACAGGCTGTGTGCACCTTTGCTGCCCTGCCCTTGCGACCAAGCCCCAACCCAACTTTAGACGGAGGGTGTGTTAAGCTGACACACATAAACACACATACACACTCACAAACTAAATTAGCAGCCTTCTTCGCCTGTGCACCGGAGCGTGGGCGTGAAATTGGGATTTTTGCAACTGAGGCCAAAGTCTACGGGGCTGGAACAGGCAGGGCTGGGCAGGGCAGGACAGGGCTGGGGAAGATAGCAAGGGAGCATCTTGGGTGGGTGAGGGGAGGCTGAGTAGGGGGGTCGATGAGTCACCAGCCTGTAATATGAGCCCATCACAGGACAAGTGAACCGGGGGTGGGCACAGCAGAGAGAGAAGAATGAATGGGAGGTCTCATAAAGCTCCCTCTCTTCTCCTTGTCTCTGGAGTGACATCACAGTGGGATCAGTGCCATCTCCCAGCCTCTGGCGGAGACTCAGTTCATTCATAAAGCCTGGACTCCTGCCTCCACTCAGAATGATGCAACGATACAAGCAGAGCAGGCAACCAGACCCAACAAATAAGGGACAATATGCTTTCTATCATGCGATTGAGCTATAAATAGCCCTATAGAGTTCATCCAATGAGTGGGTGTGTGTTGGGGCGAGGAAAAGAGAGTCAGCTAAGAGAAAAAAAGCAAGGATGACATCTAAAAGGCTATTCAAAGCTGGGCTTTTGAAAAGTGAAATAAGTTAGGGTCAAAGAGTCATTTATTTATATCAGTGTCAAAGCATGTGGTAATCCATGTCTCCCTCTGTATGGCCTTCTGTAGCTAAATGCATGTATGGTTCGTTTTTTTTAAATCAGCAAAAGAGTCAATTTCCTGTGGCTAAGTTGCCACTTCCTGTGGGAAGTGAGGTGAGTTGTGGGTTCAGGTGAGGGTCAAACATTTCAGAGCTACCACTATGGCCTCACACCTTTCCTGAATATCCCTACATGCATACAGGTACGTATCAGCGGGGTCAGGACATGGCACAGGGAAAAATAGATGAGGTCTTGGCTACTTGCCAAGGGGCTTATAATCGGCTCTTTAAGGCAGACCAGTCTGCCCACAGCAGACCAGAGGTGACAGTGGTATCTGAGAGAGCCTTTGATGGAGATCAGTATCTGGACCCCTGGTCTGAGAACGCGGGGTCATAAACTCGACCGACATGAAGGGGGCCCATTCAGCGCCACAGGGTGATAAAGTGGCGGCTGAGGGCTGCAGTGGAGCGAGAGGAGGAGGACGGGGTGGCAGTCTGGTTTTGAGAGGGCTGCTTGTTCAGCCAGCCGCTCCGCTGTTTAGATTTCCATCTCAATGCCAAGCACCAGGAATAGAAGTGTAGGCCTGGTGCCTCAAGCCAGAGTGAAGAAGCCAGACCAGACCTAGAACAGTGTTAACCTAAAGAGATCCAATGCACAAACCAGCACCATTCCACCATCATGGACAGCAGTGCTGAAACACTAGTTTTATTCTTAGTTCTCCACCACTGGCTTCTGGCTGCCCTCTGGAAGCACAAGCCTGTGGTGGTGTAAAGCAGCTGTATGGGACGAGGCCACTACTGCTGACATCTGTCTTTGGCCATGAAACTAGAGTTGTCCAGGATCATCATCACCACCACAGACATACCGGCTACTGAAGCAGACTGTAAGTGAGACTAATACCCCATAGCAGCCTTGCTGCCTTTCTTTCTTCGACTCACTCCATCTCTGAAATCATATTAGCTCATGATGTGAAAGTGCATTAACTCTACTGTTTATGCCAAAGTCTCAGCGCTTGATACGACATTACCTCTGAGCTTGAAATGATGCGCGCCATTGCCAGCAGACGCTAAACATATTTTTGCGAAATCCTTGATGGAAATTATTTTCTTTTCCAGAAGAACGAGGGGAACAGAGACAAGGCGCTTTGAGCAGGATTTGGCACTGTGTTGCTTATCTAACTGCCTACAAGCTTTGTTGCTCTATGATCTCCAACAGCATGTAAAGGCCTGGTTTTTAGGTACGCCTCAAGTATTAGAGGTTGAGCAACCATTATGTACTTCTCTCAACAGCCTGTTGCACAACCTCCAAGTTCTCTATTACTTTGAGAAGGCAAGCAAATAATATTGGGAAGAAGTTAAAGCCCAAACTACACAAACAGAAGAGATCTGACAAATCTCACACAACTCAAAGGTTTTCCGTGACCTCCATATGCGTTAAATATTTAGAATGAAAGCACTACTTAGTCTATAAGGATTTGGCGGTTTTGTTTTATCCATCAGTGCTAGGAATAGTGGTGAGGAAAGGGAACTGACAGGCGAGCGCTGAACTGAAGAGTGCAGGTGGTGCTAGCCTCGCCGTATCCAGGCTAGCTGCCCTCCCAGGCTCCATCCCTGTTGTAAACAGACATGGGATGCTCTGGGGGAACTGTTTAGGCGTTAAACCAAACACACGACATATCTGACAAACAGTTTACTCTCCATGTTGCATTTTTTCCACAAAACATGGTGCCTGCCCCATTTTTAGTCCAAACTGATACATTCCACAACCAGGTTCCTGATATAAGCGTGAATTATGTGGGATAGCACTCAGCCATATATTCACACACATCGATGGATTTGTTTGCAACTCAAGCGTTCTTTCGGGCAATACATGCGCATGTAAGCGCTGTAGTGGCTGGGTCTAATTATACATCACACATAATATATAAAAGCTTGTTGCTTGTTTGAAGGCAAGCTATGGGCGACAGATGGATACTTGATAAATAAATTCCCCCCAGACCGCAGTGTTTTCATGTTGCGTGCCTCACATTCCACCTCTGTTTTACAATCGCTAATGTGCTTCTCACAGCTTTCTTGTTTTCCTCTAATGTGACCAAAAATGACTTGTGGTCCAAGTGGCAAAATGGTTTCAGCTCAAGATGATGAATTACCCTTCTATTTTAAGCTCAGTGTAGGCTCCATGGCTAATGGCAGCATAAAACATCAAACATCTGGCCACATCTCTCTTCCTTTATCTTATTTAAGATATGTGAGTTATTTTTCATGACGATGTGAAACACCTCAGCTTCGGCTGGCTGGCTTGGCTGATTAGAAGATGGAAACCGCGATTTGATAACTGGAAAGTTACAACTCAGGGTTTTGCAAGAGATGGAAGTGATTTCCAACTCATGCGCATATCATTGCAGATGTGTAAACTCATGCTCACCTCTTCTTCTCTATCTCCCTCACTCCGTTTCTCTCTCTCTCTCTTAGTTATGCGCACACACACACACACACACACACACACACACACACACAGAGGCCATGACTCATTCCATCAAAGAATGACTGGACTTCAGGGGATATCGTGCTGCTTCATTTGACAATGTGACTGGTCATGATGAAAGCAATGACCATATCTTGTAAAATTCCTGCTTAATGACTCAGACTGTGTCACTCTTAGTTGAAACTGCATAAAACAAACACATGTTTAGGAGAGCAAACAGAGCCTCTAAAAATTAGAATTTTTGACTAAATCATTTCATCAAAAGATTCATTTAGGCATTCCTGAAACCAAATATTGTCAAAGTCAAGTTCTCATTATGTTCTGGATGTGTGGACAGCAGACATGGTCAATAAAGGCAACTGATTTCAATATGTGAACAGTAGATAATAGGCAGGTCTGGCCAGTGGTTTTCAGACTGGGGTCTGGGAACCAACAGTGGGGTGTAGGGGATCCCCAGCAAAAGGTAGAACAGAATATTTTAATATTTATCACATTTTTATAAGTTAGGAAGAATTAGGATTAGCTGTTTTGATAGACTGAATGACTTATGGTGATCCTATTCTGATCATTTTTTGAATATGAAGACTTTCTTATCTTCAAATCCTGGGTGCAATTAGGTTTTTTGGTCCACCAGCCAAATGGATGTTCAAATTTTACCAGCCACTCAATAGATTACCATTGTTTTTTGACTGGTGATTGAACCAATTCTACCAACCACTTACATATTTTACCAGCATTTTGGCTGGTGCTAATTTTGTGCCATGTTCAAACCTAAAATTAAAAAAAAAAAGTTTACTCATAGGAAGACAACATTCTCTCAAACTGGGGATCCTTGGTCTAAAGTCACTGAGGCCATCTCATCATGAACACCAGAGTCACTCCTATACAGCAGAGTAGCCAGCCACACACGCAAACACACCCATCTTTATCATTCTTTGCTTTGGCAGACCAATCAATCAACACATCTCTGATGCTCTAGGCCTGATACACACAAAGTCTGCGGCTGTGCCCCATTTGTTCACCTGATTACAAAAGCAGCATGCAATGCGTGTTGACTCCAAAAACAGGTGGCGTGCAGCAAACATAGACAAAGGAGAAAACAAGGGAAGAAAATCTGGAACATGCGCTGAACAAAATGAGCGACAAGGCCTCGTTGAGGACAGCCAAACATCCGTGGTGGAACAGACACACTGCCTTTCAGGACAGTGGACTGATTCTCAAAGCAGGCGTGTTTCTACACTAGCCCAGTTTCCATTCCATTATAGGAAACATGGCTCCTAAATGTGGAACTATAAAACAGAAACAGCACCAAAGCAAGAGGACAAAAAAAAATTATATAGTACTCAGGACAATGTTGAGATGAGTGGGTGGTTGTGGAGCCATTTTGGGGCAGTGTCAGGCCAGTTAGGGTTCACAGTCAGACTGGTGATGAAGGGAGGAGAAAGGCCTGTGGTAGCAGAGCCAAGCAGACGCACAGTCGGACAGCCAGTGGCGTGTGGTGCAGGAGGCGTCTAGTGCCATGACTCAGGGATTACAAGCAAGGAATGACTGGGGATGGTACAAAGTGCACTCACCAGGAACTCACTATACACCACATCAAGGCGTCATGAGAGAAACTCATGTGGCTGACAGAAAGACATTGGAAACAAGAGGAAGAAAGGGAAAGGAGGGGGAGGAACACTTAAAGAGGAATTGTGCGAGTGGGTGGGTGATTGAAAAGAGCCGTCTGTTACAAAAAAAGCTCGTCAGTGCTTTATTTTCCCAGCCAAGGAACATATTTCCCTTTGTTTTGGTTGTTGGCTTTTTGTAGAACGTGAGTAAAACAAGAAGCTGTTGAAGACTGATTGCACAGTAATCATTTTGATCTCCTATTATATTTTAGCATAGCGAGCATTCACAACAGTTCGCAATCATCATATCGACCACACCTTGGAAGGTCTCTCTTTCTCCATCCCTCGAACAACCCCCCCACCCCCCTCTCTCACCATATGCTTACTATTTAACTGACTGTATCTGGTACTAACACGCCTTACTTTATGACTAAGCTTTATAAGCAAAGATTAAGGTGTGTAGTCACCAGGGAAGCGCAGAGATAGGACCTACGCAGTATAATTGTTTCATATTTATATGACAAAACAACAGATGATGGGTTGAATAAAGAAGCAATGAATGAAACGTTGACTTCATGGGGGAATAACCCATTTTATGTAACGCAAACAAGAAGGACTAGGTCATTGTGGAAACTCACAAATAGCTTCTTCAATAGTACCAGAATTTAAAAAAAACCAAAAAAAAACCAAGAAAAGTCCTTTTTTTGTAACCTGCACACAGTCCTGGTACAGAAAAAGTCACTGAACATTGCCTGGTTTTGATAAGATGCATGCAAAATTTCAGGCAGAGAATGAATTGAAATGAAGTCGTGCATAATTTTTTTATAGCTTCGGTACTTTTGACATTATCAAATGTTAGAATTGTATAGTTTTAAAACATCTGGAATTGTAAAAGTATTAAACTACCGATTGACAATTTTTGACAGCCTTAGCCTTATAATCCACCCAGTCTGTTGGCAAGTGTGACCAGTACAGACAGGCCCATTGAGAGAGCTGGTATCTGTTGCCCTCTAGGCACAGACATGGTCTAGTCAAACACCACCTAATGACATATGGGTGAAGTGGACTGACTAATCAAGTCTCGATCAGGCAAACCATATTGTCCTCAGTTTGACATGGCCCACATCAGATGAAAAAAAAAACGGACAGGTTTGCTCTGTTTGGCCCGATTCATTGACAGACCACATCAAGAGAAGCCTGGATCACCCAAACAGTGTTTGCACAGCTGCCAGGCAGCCACGCACACTCAAACATTGGCATATATTACAGTGCGCTACTGAAGGAGTGCTGACACAAACACACCGAAGCAAAAAACCTGAGGCTTATGTAACACCTTCTGTTCTAACACAAGCTACCAACATGGGAGGCATCCTGGAAACGAAAGCCAGCGAGGCCTTTCTAAGAGTCATTTGTGTGGGATGGCCTGTGTGTGCTTGTGTGTGCATAGTACTGTATGTGGCGGGCGTGGAACGAGATGCCTTATAAGGGCTCACAGCAGAAGCATCAGGCATGCCAGTTACAACAAACAGCAGCGTTTTGATCAGATAAAAGTGGGCCTCCCACTCATGCTCCCTCTATGCCTCCATGCATGCCACCCAGCAGGGCATGCTCACAAACATTCCTGTCAGTCACTGAACCCTGACAGGGAAGGAAAGTAAAAGAGGGTCGACTTACTCAGGTCTAAAACAGACAACTCTGTGTTGTAAATGATTGACAACTCTCTTGAGTTTTACATGTATACTTTAGCCGCATTTCCGCTGCAAGAACTTTTGCCAGGTTCTAGGAACCTTTGAAGGAACTCCATGCATTTCCACCACAGGGACCATGATCTAAATTATGTTCCAGGGACATTATTTTAATCAACATGAACTTATACAAGAAAGTATAACACAGATGGATCAATTTCAAAGTCCAGGCCTTATTGATTATTTAGGTTGAGGATTAAATCAAGTGGGAATTGTAAACAGCAACCTGCACATATAAGGTTTACACTGCTTTATATGGCAACATCGTTGTTGTTTAGTCGTAAAAACAGTCAGGCTAATTTGCCTAGTCTTCACAGAATTTAGACAGTGATGGAAATGTCGGGAACAACCAGCTAACTAAACCTTTTAGTTCCTAGGAACAGAAGTTCCAGGTAAGATGGGCGGAAACAAGGCTTTTGATAACACAGCACAATGTTATGAACTTAAACAATAGAAACATGAGACACTTGTGTTTTCATGTCTGTAATTTCACAATCCAAGACAAGTAACGCCCTCCCCTATCTTTCAAACCCGTCTCTGCAGAGCTGACAGTTTTGTTATGGTTACATGATGCTTTCAGTAATAAGCTACCCCGATCTATGTTTCACTGTCCTGTGTAACTGTGCTGTGTCAGGAATTGGCTACTATAACTGAACAGAGGAATAAAAGCTTTGTGGGACCTTAGATGCCTTGTTTGGGTGCACCTCTGACCCTGGCAATGTGTGAGCACTTTAAGAAGAATTACTTCCACTGGAGAGCGCAGAACAGAGAGGACAGGCCTTGGGAAAGCTGAGACTAGCCGCACTTCTGTCTCAAAGAAAAACAAACGATATAGTAAGGTGGGTTGGGGACCACTTAAGCGTGTTAATGGTGTATGTATGTACAGTATGTGGTTGCAGGTGTTTGAAGCATCTGTAGCTCTCACAATGCCATAGCCTTGTCCACTGGGACAGCTGCTACTTTCACAATCCAAGAAATCAACAAATGTATTCAGGCTTTGTATGGAGCACTTATCTCTATCACTGAGTTGCCTGTCATGATCCTTTTACATGCCTGTAACACAGAACATCACTGTTGTGTCTTCTTAGGATCAGGAACAGCCTTGGACCTTGCTAGTACATTTATCTCATAAGCATGAGAATACCAAGGAATGAGGAGAACAGTGTGTGTCTGAGAGCCGTGGAGAAAAGAGGTGTTTGTGTGAAGTTGTGAACTGCTCCTTGGCAGCCTCGGCTTGACCCGAGTGCACCCAAGTGAACATAAGCAGGAGCAAGCATTGCGAAACGGTTTTGCAAGATAGCGCTACGCTTTGGCAACTTAACTGCAGCTGTCAGCACTTTTTCCTGTGCTTTTGTGAGATGTGTATGTGTGAATCTATGCTCTGCAGGTACTGACAGTGAGGAGAAGGCGGTTAATGTGGTGATTCACAGCCCCATAGTGGGTCAACACTAGCAATTAGTATCAAATTTCCATGATGCATCAATGCTGCTGCTAACAGGCTCAACGCCACCTGAGCTGCAAAAGCACAGGGGGATTAGTTTGTGTAAAAACCTGCTAAATGCAAATGATCCCAACATGCCACCATGTGTAACATCATTCTGTGCAAAAAGGGAGAAGTGAAACCACACAAAAGCCAAACACAAACACAGCTCACGGTCATGGGCTTCCCTCTATGTGCCCTGGACTACCCCTGGAGCATGCCAAGTCTTCCAGGCAGCAGGGTCAGAGAGGCAAGCCTCAGCACTGCAGATTCATCACCTCAGCCTGCCTCTCCTTCCCTCTGGAAAGTCAGTCTCAACCACTGCGGAGGAGGGGGGCGAAGTAGAGAAGAAGGAAAGGGAGGGAGATGGAGGAGACAGTGGGGCTGGTGGTGGGGAGGGGAGTGATTAGGCACTACTGCCTGTCTCCCATGCCGGCTGGGCAGAATGCCCTGGCTCTCCCAGTGTGGCACTGGATGTAGGGTCAGAGATGGGTGCTTAGATGGGAGAGAAAGGGGAGATAGAGACAGATCCCCGGTGAGATCAAAGCAGGATGAAAGAGAGGGGTGTCACTTGTACATCAGAGCTACAAAGCATGTATTAATGTGAGCAACACAGATCCAAAACAAAATGGGATAAGTTACAAACAGACACATGTAAAAGCAAAAAGTAATTAGTTAAGACCAAGGGTATAAAACTCATTTTAGTTCATGGGCTACACACAGCCCAATTTAATCTCAAGTGGTCTGGACCAGTAAAACCATTGCATGATAACCTATAAATAACAATACCACAATTTTTTCCTCTTCTCTGTTTAAAATACCATTTCAGCTATATAAATCAGGGATAGCAGTGCACTTTATTGAAAAATCTCTGCAATTTTAAGACTTTGCAAAGTCATCTAGTGGGCCGAATTGGAACCACTGTCAGCTAGCTCTGGCCCGCGGGCCATATGTTTGACAGCCCTAGTTAGATTACTTGAAAACATGCTGTGTGCCTGAAAGTGTGTCAGCAACATAAAATAATAGCATAACACTGGAAATGTAACAACAACTTCTGTATGACCTAAAACATTGTGCAAATACAATGTGGGACAATTTATTTTGCCTACATTACGTCTTCTTTTGTTAAATTTGAGTCTACATGCGTAAGAATAACTTTTTCATGATGGCACTTGTGTCACAAACAACACTGTATTGTAGATTATACACAGACACACAAGTCAGAGCCTCGTTCATTCAATCAAAATAAGTAACACACTGGTTGTATGGCTTCTCATGAGTTTATAGCCTCCGGCGTGATTGCATTTGTCTTAAGTGTTGCGTGTTGTCCAATATTGAGCAACCAACAGTGTTTTCACACTGAAACGCGCTCAGGACGTTATGTCCCTCTCAGCGCATCTAATTACCGAGAATGATCAGTGTCAGTGGTTAACATCAACGCTATGTGCCAGCAGCTGGTTACGTTACGAGGAAACGTTTAGGAGTAATGTTAGTCTCGTGTTAGCTGTCACAGAAGAGTTGTAGTATTACTCACCGTCCATCTTTTCAGCCTTTATGATTGTTAACGTCGGTTTCATATCGACAGCTGCCGTCATGATCATCAGATCAGCGTGATTTAATAACGCCGCGTCCCTCTTTTTATTCTAACAGCTCCAAAAACACAAAATATAAGGAGAAAATCTTCTTTTCCTCTGTCGCCCCGCTCAGTTCTTCTGACCGATTTTTACCTCTTCTCTCACACTAATGGAAAAAAAAAATCAGTTTCTTTTACTCCTAACTTATCTTTGTCTTTCTCCCTCTCCGGGAACATGTACACACACTCCCTCTTTTCCTCGTTCTTTCTTACTCACTCATACACTCACTCACTCCTTCCTCTCTATCTCTGGCTGCCTATGGGCGTTGCATTGCACGGAGCCGGAGTGCGACGACAGCTGAAGGGGGCGGTGTTTGGGGCCGACTTGCCAGTTGATTCACAATTCAATTACAATGCCCCCCCTTCCTCCTCACCTCCTACACACACACACGCTTTACTACCACCTCCCCTGTGAGAACCCACTTCGTACCAAGACCCTTCACGTCATCAGACGCAGTTAGGAGTCTACATGTTCCCGCAAATTACTCGAGTTTTACAGGGATGAGAAACACTCTGGAGATGTGAGAGCTGAGTGGCCTGAGATAGAACTGTATGCTCCTGCAGCCCCATTACTACTCAAGTATACAGCAAACAGTTCATTTAACGACTCAGCAATGGCATCTTTCATGCCAAGAAAAACACTCAAGTTTTAATTTTTTTATTAAATTACGAATTCATCCATATGGGTCTCCATGGATTTGTGTGGTAATGTTACAGGCATACTAAAGGAGACAAAACCAGCATGGAGTACAATACGGGGGGACCAGGAAGGGTTTTAACACCAGGTTAATTGTAACAAGGCACTTTCCCACCAGATAAGCTCTGGTTCAACAGTTCCGTTCAAGATTCTCCGACCCTTGGTGCTATCTAGAGAAGCAGTGGAATAATCGAAGATGTCACCAATAGAGGATGTTGCACAATGCAAGGTGACTTGTGTAATATGACACACCCTCTTTGGTTCCCAGTTAAAATGTGCTATTTTTTGGCTCCGGCTTGGAACCAAAATTAGGTGCTTGAACCAGAACTAGGCCGGAAGCCTAATACTGTCTAATAATACTCTGACCAATCAGAAAAGAGCTGCTGCGATGTCATCAATATCGTTCACTCCCATTTCCTTTTCGAACTCACAGGAGTCTCCATTGTGGATTTGTAACCAAAAAATGATTTTCAGCTAAGAAAGTAACATTTTTTTATTGTTATTTATTATTTTTTGCCTACTGTTCTTTGTATTGTAGATTTGACTTACTGGTCCTAAAGTAGCAGTTTCTCTATTTAAAGTTTATGCTTTGCGTTCACCTGCAAGTCCATATGCTAAAACAGTTAGCTATATATAATGTGGCTGCTGGGGACGGGGACTGATGTAACAGTTCATTAAAATTGCATGGTGTGCACGGAACACTTCACAAACTCAAGACCAAAAAAAGTATGGATCAAGTGTGCACACTACCAGTTCTGGGCCCACAAAGCTTGCACCTCAGAGATAACCATCTTCATTTGCCACAACTGTGGCAATGTGACACATAGCCATCCAGAGATACATATAAAGTATCTCTTTGTCACTTTGTCATAATGTGGCTCGTAAGTTAGCAAATTACCTCTCATTGTTACATCTCTTCCCAGTGTTAAAACTTACCCCTGCAGTGGGAATGGTTGTAACAACAGAAATATTTGTATTAACTCACATAATCTGGGATTGTATAGTAAACAGTAGTCAAAGTGTGTTTTTATTTGTAATAGACAAATATCAGTACCATGTATCAAAGTTTGAGAGATCTAGCATGAAAAATCACTGACTTACTAATGCTTGACAAAAAAGTGTTACTACCATCCCGGGTCTCCCGTACTGGAATGTTACAGGCATACTAAAGGGGACAAAACCAGCATGGAGCACAATATAGTTGCCATATTTGACACATTGTAAGCCCTGATAGGAACATTTTAGCCACAGTATACATGAGTGTAGGTAAGAAAACAATCTGTCTTTGGAGATGGTTTTTTAAAATAGCTGTACAACAAGTCTGGCTTGGTGGTTAATGTGTGAAGAACTGTTAACTGTTAGCTAAAAGGAGTGTCAGGGACTGTCTGCGTCCTATATTCTTCAGGTCCAGGCTACCTCATAACTTGTAGCTCACCCTCATAAACACCTCAGAGTATTTCCTGTTCACCTTGTGCTGATCAATAAAAAACAACCATGTCTTTTTTCTCCTGAGTTGCATCGGGTCGCTAGTAATGAGGTACATCTTTGAAAATAGGTTAGGGCTGGGCAATATATCACTATTACACCGATACCAAGATATGACACTAAGTACAGAATTTGGACAACATTATATTGTGATATAGCATAGGTGTTGTCTTTTTCTGGTTTAAAAGGTTTTAAGTGATATAACTTTCTGAATTGTTGTGGCTGTTTTATTATTTGCCTTTAGCCACTTAGTCATTATATCCACATTACTGATTATTATTTGTCAAAAGTTTCATCATGATAGTATTTTGTGAAAGTCCCAATACTAATCCCTTATTGTAGTATTTGATTTTGTCCACATCATCCCTCCATGCATCATCATCTACAGAGTCATCACTATTTGAGAATTTATATGTAATTTTTTTAGATATAATTTATAAGTTATATCCCCAGTCATACAATATGTACAATACTATCTATACAAATGAAAATCAATCAAACTGTCTTCTATCACCAAGACCATCAATGAAAACTCAGTTTGAACAGGGCAAACTGCCAATTCTAATTCCCAGTTTGCATTGCTTTTTTTGTGCTTTCTTATCTGCAGTAATCAGGAACAATGACCATGCCTTACTGGAAATTTAATCAAGAATTTGTTCTGCCACTGGAAAAGAACAAAGACAGAAGAAAGACTGGGCTTTCTGGCCACAGTAAGGCTCCACTCTGAACAAACCACTGCCATTAGGGAACACCTCCCATGGCAACAGAAACAGTAATAACAGATTATAATAGTGATTCTCACATATATTCCACTGGAACCTACTGTTTTTAACAAAAGTGAGAAAATTAAGCTCCAACAAGGACCAGTAAGGACAATTTTATTTATTAATGAAACACTCTAAAAGGCTTTCTAAAAGACATCAGCCCTCCTTTCTATACACTCAACCTCATCACGAGCAACCTTGTTAGAGTGAGTCATATGGCACAACCTACGACGCACGTCAATATGATACTTGTGCATGTACTGTATGCACATGTGTATGGAGGCAGGGGAGCCAAGGATATTGATCACACATGGATTTTCAAACCGGTGGTACTTCACCGGCTCCATTAGCCGCCCTGGATCAGGTTTCATTGGCCTGATAGGAGCCTCGTCTGGGAAGAGTGCTGGTGGGTTCTGCGGTGAGAGGAGCTGCCTCACCAGGGGCAAAGTGGAGGGGGTGATGGAGGAGAAGAATGGAAGAGTGGGGAACAGTACCTCTCACTTCATCTCAGTCAGTCAGTCTCTCACTCTCTGTGACTGGACCTCTTTGTTTTCTGTTAATGAACTCCCTCGTATCTGTTCTTAAAAGGACAGCCCGGGTCCTTTCGTGCCTGAGGGCAGCCATTAGGGCTTTAATGGTGTTGCTGACTAATATCTGGGCTGGCGTCACTTTAGCTCATTGCAATTTGGGTTTTCTTCTGCCTGTCTTCACTTCTTTACAACAGATTTTTAAGTACTATGAAAAAGCATTTCAACTGTTATCCATTTGTTTTCAGAATGTATACTGAAACTGACATGATTAAAAAAAATCTATTAAAGGCACGATATATATGTTATTCTGCTGGGGGTCTTTCTCACATTAAAAAAAGTAACAACAAATGTAGTTTGATGACATTGTGAAGTAGCATAGGATAATGGGAATTGTTACCTTCACAAAGAAAAAACCCTATGATGAAAATCTAATAATATAAAAGTTTTAGTCACGTTCACCGATTTCCTTCCGCACTCTCTGATGTATCCAAGATAGCCCATGTTTTCTCAGAAGTTCTGGCAACTAGCTAGCAATAACTAGCAGTAAACGCACCATTACCTCGAAGAAATTATGGATTTCCCTGCATTTGAATGTCACTACAGAACTTAACAAGTTATATAACATATTTCTTGCATTTTCAGATATTTTAATATAGAAATGCGCCGTACTATAGCTTTAAAGTGAAACTGAGAAAAGAGAAAAAGTAAACAAGCAGTTTGCTGACATATAAAAAGCATTGTTGCTTTAAATTCCTGTTGCCAGGAAACATCCGAATATATTTCTGTTCTTGTATCTCAGAACAGTATGTTACGGATCTGTTTCTCAGAGCAATGACCATTTCTATTGCTTAGATAGCCAGCTGTACAATGACCCTGAAGACAGACAAACAACTTTTTTATGAACAGCACATGACATGAGGAAAAATGATTTCCATAAAAAAGCAACAGTTAAACACTAAACATTTGGTTTAACTTGATAGAGATCTCTATATCAACTGTAGGAACTGCTTGTGTCAAAGTTTTGCACAATATGAACTGAAAAAAGCAGCTATTGTTGAAACAAACTGTGTCATTTCCTATTTACACAGAGGGATTGTTAATTGTTTCACACTCATGAAACAACCAGGCAGTGTATGTAATGTACCAGTACACTTGAGGACACATGTCCCAGATCAAACAAGTTTTGGTTTCAGAGTCTCTTTTTCTTCACCTGGCAAATGCTGTTGCCATGGTTTTGACAGTTAGCCGGCTTCACTCATTTGCGTCGCAGTATAGCAGCACCCCTAGCTAAAGCAGCTTTCTCTCTCCTGCTCGCCGTCTGTCTCGCGCTGGCACATCTGTGCTGCCTGCCTGTCTATAATCCTTAGATGTAACCGTTGCACCTGCTACTTTTCACAGAGTTAACTGAAAGGTTATTCGATTTGGAGCAATCCATACAGCTGTCAAGAGATATTTGTCTGCAGCAAGTCACAGGAGTTTTTATATTTCCAATGCTACACTTTCTTTCACATTTACGGACATATCATCTGAAATGATGATCTCAGACGATGGATATGGCCTGACAGGTTTGGTATGTTGTGTGAATGGATGCATTTAGCGTGTAATCAATCAGCCACTCATTCACAGACACACACACACACACAGACACAGAGAGCAGACAGTAAAACAGTAAAACAGTGGGGTCCTTGTGGCCTCTGTCTAGTAGCACAGTCTCAGCTCTATCTGTGGTGGATACTGTCTGAAGGTGCCACAGGCTGGATGCACTCCTGCTGAGATCAGAGGGTTAGCTGGGACAGGAGCGCTGTATCTGTGTATGTGTGTGTGTGTGTGTGTGTGTGTGTGTGTGTGTGTGTGTGTGTGGTGTGTGTGTGTGTGTGTCTCTGTGTGTGTGTGTGTGTACATCTTTCTCTTGTGCCTCACATTCCAAAATCTCCTCTGAGAGTGCGTGCGTGTGTGTGCCTGCGAGTGTGTGTGTGTCTGTGTGTGTGCGCGCCCTGCTAAATCGTGTGCATGTAAGTGCACTGGGAAAGTAGCAGGGCCTCCCTGAACAAAGGCTCAGCTCTTTTCTGAACAATTAGCTTCGCTAAAAAGGACATCTCTTCCTCCATTAGCGGCACCACGTGCCCCCCATCACTCCATTGTGCAGATAATTCAATTATCCCCACCCCCCTCCGAGTCTCTTTGCCTCCCAGACCTCCCTCCTCTCGTCTTGCCCTCCCTCCTCTCTGTTACCACCGCACTCTCAGATAAAGCTCCGCTATAGTCCACAAAGCTGAAGGGAAAATACATCAGTCTGCGGTTTTAATTTATTTCTCATAGAATAAATGAAGGATGTACATTATAGTAAGTACTGTAGCAACACCCAATACAATGGTACATTCTGAAAAGTCAGCGACCTGGCTACGAATACTGGTTGTTGTCTTTTGTTTATTGTTGTATAAATGCACTTTATATTGAGTGATTATAGGGAAGAATTGAACTTACCTACTGTAGGATGGACTCTATTCAACTATGAACGCACATTACGAGACACAGTAAGAGGTATTCACTTTTACCATTACTGGTGTACACTCATTGTAGTTAACAGTCTGTGAATATTGCTAAGATCATGATATAAACATTAAAACAATGGGAGGTCTCTCTCAGGGGTCATTAAAGCGCCACCTTTCCTGATGAGCTGGCATCTGTTGCATCATCACCCGTCAGTGATTGCATGCGTTTCAGAACTGCATGTTCTCCAACTGAAGTGGTTTGTAATTAGTCACTGTGCTATCAAGAGGAACTTACCACACGAACACTTCCTAGAAATAAAACTCGTACAACTCTGGGAAGGAGAAGTTAAAAAACTGGCTGTTTGGCTGATGCTTTAGAGCTGGGGTTCTCAACCTATTGTAACTTAAAGGGATAGTTCACCCAAAAATGAAAATTCAGTCATTATCTACTCACCCTCATGTCAATTAAAGGTCTGGTTTAGTTTTTTAGTCCCAAACACTGCTGGAGATCCACAGGAAAACAGCACTGCAGAATCTTCCATACAGTGAAGTGAATGGTGACCATTTTTCAAATGTAAAAAAACAAATGAAAAAAAAAAGAAGCAAACATAAAATGCCACCATACTACTGACCATACTACTGGTCTGGCATTATCCAAGACACGCACTCAGTTCGGAAGGTGTGCATGTGCACGTGGCTCCAAGCTAAGGATCTACGGTGAATATTTAGGCTAAAAACATGGTGCAAGTTATGTCTTTCAAGTCAACTGTGCATGTTGGGGCTTTAGGAGACTTGGATTTCACCAGACGAGCAGTATGGAGACATTTCATCTTTGCTTTTTTGTTGTTGTTTTTTGCATTTGAAGACTGGTCACCATTCACTTAAATTGTTTTGGAGATTCTGCCATGCTGCTTTCCTGTTAAACTCCAGCAGTGTTTTGTGGCCTTAAAAAAATAAATCTGGCCTTCAACCAGCATGAGGTTGAGTAGATAATGACTGAATTTTCAGTTTTCTGTTTAAGAGCCTATTCTAACATTTCTGACAACCATGAAAATTATGAACAATGAAATTGTGAGAAGTATGCATTTTCATTGGACGCTTTTGATATTTTGTGAATTCTTTTTATATTTGGATATAAAAATAAAAAGTTTTATAAATGGCCAACAAGATCTTGTTAGTTTCAGTCTAAACCATTTGTCAGTGCCACTGCCTCTGGGGCCCACTAGATGGTGCCCTGAAGCCCACCAGTGGGCAGCAGCCCAGTGGTTGAAAATGGCTACTTGGGGGCAAAGCATCTCTTGGAAAAGCAAACAGGACAGTTAATGCCCTTTTACACTGGACAAAAAACATCTACTAACATCTGGCTTTTGTCCTCAGTGGGAAAGGGTACAATTGGCATTTATTCTCAGGGAAAATGACTCTGCAGTCACAGGTATTTATCAGCTCCTGCTCCAGTCAGCAATGATAGAAACACGACATCCAGGTGGACATGCAAATTTTCACACCTTTTTCAGTAGCAATGGAAGCTTGTTGCCTCTGTCAGTAACTTCTGTGACTCTTTTGGCCGTCTTACATACTTGGTTTGACAATGTATCTCTTCAGAGGCGGTCCTGGCTAGTTTTGCGCCCTGGGCGAACCACCCCACATGTGTGTATACACATGACTCTCAACAGCAAGTTGACACGATAGTAAGGGCGCCCCAGCGCCTACTCCACTAACTTGACGTGGAAATGAACGCTATTAGTCTAGAAAACTGGTGATTTTCTTTTTTTTTTTTTTGAGGGCGCCCCCAAATAGATTGCGCCCTGGGCGGTGATATGTGCTCATCTCGAGTCAAGCAACTGTAAAACGGTCAAGGAACATAATTCATTTCCTATAAATTATTCACAATAAAAGTATTTTGTTCCCTAAAAGTTTTAATTATGAAACAGTAAAAACAGGAAATATTGGGTTTTCATCAGCCCTAACTTAACACAACTCCTATGAAATAGTAAAATAAGGCAGATACATTAAAGTAAAACCAGGGAGCAGGAGAAAAACTACACTTCAAACCACAGAGATTCAATTAGAAGCTACAAAAGTGCCAAGAGCTGAAGACACAGACACTTTCTCTCTGGTCTCCTCCAGTGACATGTGCTGAGTCTTGGCTTTCCAGGGGAAAAAAAGAAGAACAAAAACAGAAAGGAAAACTTGTCAAGTGGCAATAGGAAAGGAGTCAACCTCGTATTTTTAGCGGAATTAGCATTTTTTTTTATTTTTAAATGCTTGTACATGCTGATTTTGGTCTAATAAGTTTTAAGTTTTAAAGGTCTTTCTTTAAGCAGGGGACATGGCAGGGCCAGTAGGTTTTAGTTCATGACAAGGGGGGAACATTTCTTAAGGTCAAGAGTATTTATTTAGAGAAATACTCACATTAATGGCTTCTCAAAATAAAAAGTATATTCACCAGAAATTATTCTTTGTGAGGGTTTCCTTGTAATTCATCAAAGCAGTACTTTGAGTTATGGGGTAGAAATTCCAGAGAGACTTTACTGTTAATGCCTGATTTCAATGCACAATGTAACCGCTTCTCAGAAGTCTAATGTGGAAACTCAAATAATTCAGGTTTCTAAAAATACTTCAAAACCTACAAATGCACAGTGTAGTAGTAACAGATTGCTTCTTTCCTCTGTTTATTGACTAACACCTCTTGCCTCAGAACCATCATCACACTGTGCAGTTCCAGTCTAGGACCATGGCAACAACGTAGCCCATTCCTCCACAGTTGTCTGTCGCTTTTCCGTGTTTCCACTCTTGTTTTGTTTTATTGTTGGAGGGGGAAGTGTGCGCCGGCCTGATTAGCATCACTGTTTCCTCCTTTCCCATAACCCCCCAGACCCCCGCAGGCTGCCTGTTTACTTTTAGAAATAAAAAATGGGCCTGCGCCCGTGAGGACGTGCCCCTCATCAGAGGCGAAAGGCCCCCCCCCCCACCCCCCTCCCAATCTTAGATCCTCCTCCCCTCATCTCCTCTCCTCCAACCAACATCAGTCCCAGTCCTGTGACTTATCCCTCTCCTTATCCGTCTTCTCTCCTCAAACTGTATTCCGCCCACTCTCCTTTGCTTTCCACCCCGATCCCCTCCTCTTCCAACTGTCCAGCTGTCAAATCACATCAAATAAAACAGGCCAATGGTCCCTGAGTGCCAGATCACAGCTGTGTCTGCGTGTACTAAATGGGAGGGCATGTTTAAATGTACAGTGAACTCATGAGTGCCTGGGAGTGGATCTGTGTGTGTGTGTGTGTGTGTGTGTGTGTGTGTGTGTGTGTGTGTGTGTACTTTATTGAATGGGAGGATGCAGTAATACAATACACACCAGAGTGCAGGGTGTGAATTTAATGAATGAATATGCGGAGTGTGCATCACTGCAGGATGTTGGTGGAGTGTGTATGCGTGTGTGAGATATCTGTGCCTGGATTTCAATGAGATCCCACAGAAATACATGGTCACACATTTTTTCCACACACACTAACCCACGCAAACACACACACACACACACACACACACACACACACACAGTGAATTTCCACAATGGGAGTTTACAGCAGGCCCTGTGGTGTGAGGGTTGGATAGTGAAGAGTAGAGCTGGGTTAGTGTAAACATCACCATGGCATGGCTGTTGTCAGGAAGCAGTGTGTGTGACATTGGGCTCCGAGCCAAACATGCGATGGTCCTTTAACATCCAACATCCCCGCCTCACATCTGCTCTGTACTCTTTCTTTCTCACACTCACACATTTCATTTTAACAACACCCAATCCATTCTCATAGAAGTGACTCTAAAATATATTAACCCATATACCCAGGACAGTGGATTTAGTTTGGGAGATAGTTAGGAATATTGTCAACTAAGGACTTACCTTTAACTATTGCAGCAGCAAATTACTTTGAAATGGCTGATTTGTCTTTGAGAATTTCAATCTAGTTTCAACATTTTCAGTATTTTCACATTAAAATGCTAATAACATATGTTATATATTTTGCTGAGCTGTGTACTTACATCATACCAAATGTTTCCAACAATTTTCAAACATACAGAGATCCATAATTTATTCAAGATAACAGTATGTCTCCTGCTAGCTGTTGCTCGCCAGTTGCTGTAACTTCTGGGAAAACACGGAATGCATCATGGAGTGAATACAAAGAGTTATCACTTGAATCTACAGCTCTCCTTAGCTTTACAGAGCTTTACAGTGAGCTTTAGCTGACTCTTTAGCTGTCCAGCCCACATCTTTACTGGTTTTTGTCATGCTCAGCGACAGCAAGCATCTGTTTTCAGTGAAAAAGTTCTAAAACACCCACTGTTTGCTATACGTGCTTAGCACCAACTGACATACAAACATGCTTAGCAACTAGCTGGCGAACATAGCGGAGCATTTAGCCACTAAAGAGCAAGGTACTTCCATTAGGAGCTGGTAGAGACCAAAAACAGTGCTATAAGGGATTGAATATTTGCCAGGTGGACAGAAACATGAATCCAAATTAATGTTAATGTTGCTTTGTAACTGCTGGATGTATAAATAAGAAGCTGTTGGCTAACAAGTTCAGCTTTTTCTGCTGTTCTCAAGTGTTGGTCAGTTGTTGGAAATATAAGTAATTTAGTAACTGCACTGGAATAAAATAATGTACTACTGCTGATGACACTTACACACCTGAATCAAACAGAATAAACTCATCATTCTCCAGAGAATCTTCAGTTAATCTTGATCAAAGGACCAGTGTGTAGGAGTGGTTTAGTGGCATTTAGGGATGAGCTGGCAGATTGCAAAAACCTCATCTAACTCTCCCCTTCCACGCGTGTAGGAGAACATAATATGGCCCTAAAACGCAAGCAAAACGAGACAGGTTTGTCCAGCCTGGACTGCAGAAACATAACGGTGCAACATGGTGGGCTCCATGGAACAGGACCAGCACCCTCTGTAGATATACACAGCTGATTCAAAGGTAACAAAAACACGATTCTGATTTTCATTATACACTAATAACAACATACTTGTGAGTATTATATTCCATTTCTGCCATCTTCTGCCAAACGTAAATCTTACACACCGGATCTTTTAACTAACCATCTCAAAGATCTTAGTTCCATTCTGTTTAGTGGCACCTACGTCATTAAGAGGTAACTGTAGGTTTTTTTGGACCTCACTTCCCAGAGATCATGGCCTGAAAAGTCATCAGTCTTTTCTTTTGTTTGTTTGGCCATAGCAACCACTTACTTGATTTGCTAGCATGGTGGAAAAAACAGTACACTGCTTCACACACAAGTGAGTCTTTGCATTAGCTCCACCTACCCTCACTGGAGGACAAAGCACTGCTGGGTGAAAATGGGTCACTAACTGTGCTTCACTTGTGATTTTTAAGGGAATGTGGCCACTGATACAATTGTGTTACCTGATTCATCAGTGGATTTGAATTGAATTAACAGATACTTAGCAAATTTTATTACTTTAAATAAAATACTTGTTACTGTTAATGAACAAAAACATAGTTATGATATAAAACTGGCACAACCTCAGTGGTTAAAAAGAGGAATGTTATGCACCATGACTTCAAAGTAGAAATCTCTGAAGTGCAAAATCACAGGAAGCTGAAGTTGGTTGTACTGTACCACCATTTCTAATTATACAACTGTATACTAATTGAATAAGAAGGTTCTGAAATAGGAAGTGTAAAAAAAAGGTGACCATATTTTCAGTTTGACATAAATGAGAAATGAGTCAAAGCAACGGCTGCAGGGTGTGGAGACTATGTCACAGGTTACTGAGCTGCTTTTGAGGTTAGCACAGACTCATAACGCCATATGCTGATAGCACAAAACCTTCAGCAGCTTGATATGACACCACCAACAAGAGCTAAAATGACTGTAACCACATCTCCAGGTGGCTCAGATGTTCTTAGACCTGTGCTCTGCATAGTGTACGATTTAGGAGAAGGATGAGAAAAAAAAAAGGTCAGCGCTCGGTCATTTTTTTCCACTCAGCAATGTTTATGTCAACGGTTTAGCGCTGGGAGCAATGAAGTGAGGGCTCCGAAGGAGTGTGTCTCTGGCAACAAACATCAGCAAATCCCATCAAATCCTGACTCCCTCTCACACACACACACACGCATATGCACACTCAGCCCCCCTCCACCTCTCCAGAGACCAAACCAGAGGCTTGGGAAAAAGATGGCCGCCCTTTGGCCCCCTGTCTTGCCCCCTGCATCCAGCTCAGGGAGGTGACGGAAGAAAGCTTGTGCCCCCCAGCACCCCTACCCTACTCCCGTGGCGTGCGTCCCAGTCCACCGGCATCAATCACTTTTGAGGACGAGTGAAGGCCAGAGTCAAACGCAGGCAAATGCACTGGAAAGAATGTTCCAGTTTAAAATAAAACTCATTTGAAAAAAAAAGAGAAAAGAAACGTAGAAAAAACAAGAGCAAAGAGGATTGGAAGCAACAAAATGCAGGGCATGTGGTTGTCCCCAGAAGAAAAGAAGGGTCGTGTAAAAGAGAGTAAAAGAGAGAGGGAGGTGGCGTATCTGGTAAAGGCATTGCCCTCAGGGTCAACATCACCAACATCAGCTAACGGGCCAAGTCAAAAATGTGTGTGTGTCTGTTCTAAAAACTAAATGAGGGAGTTTAAATGTGTGTGTCAAGATCACAGACATGTGTGCTAGAGTGTGACTGAATGCCTACTTAGCACTTCAGTTAACACAAAGTCTTTTGTTTGCTCAAAGTAGTTTATTCACAATGAACTGCTGACTAATTTTTCATCATTATGAAAAATGTACAATTTGAATAAAAATAAGGTAAAGCTGGGCAAACACTGTAGGATTTTAGAAATCTTAAAAGATTATTCCACCCCTATATGGTAATCTACTCAATATGTACTCTAATATGCCGACGTGAAGATGGGTGAAGACGGATAAAATGTAAAAAAAAAAAAAAAGAACACAAGACAAACACAAAATGTCTCCATCCTGCTTGTGTGGTGTAATCCAAGCATGTAAACATGGCGTCGATGTATCGCAAAACTTCGTATATCTCTTAATGGATGCACGTGTGAAAATATTGCAAGATCGACGCCATGTTTACATGCTACCTGCTACATGCTAAAGTTGACATTTCGGCTAAAAACATGGTGTAAATGGCATCTTTTGTGGTTAAATTTTAATGTGGTGGTGGCTCACGGACACTTGGATTACACCACACGAGCAGGATGGAGACATTTTGTGTTTGTCTGGTGTTCTTTTTTTCTTTTTACATTTTATCCGTGGTCGCCATTAACTGCCATTAGCTGCAACCCTGTTTTCTGCTGAAAATCCAGGATTGTTTTGTGAACTGAAGACCTTCACCCATCTTCACATTGGCATAGGGGTGAGTACATATCGAGTGGACTATTATCTCGCTTTAATGTCTAATTCCAACTCCTACTCTAAAAGTAAATCATCTGCAATGTAAAGCCAAAGCTCATGATTTATGTGCTCACACCATCTGATCTGGTATCTGTGCCAGTGTGTTCCAAAACATCTAAAAACTAGAAGCACTGCCTCTTTGTGGTATACCGCCACAAACCACTCAAGTTCCAGTTAACATCCATGTTTGTCTATATGCATATGAAGTTTTCAGTGTAAGTGTATTTTTTTGGCCAAATGGAAGTTCACTATATTGACATGTGTGATTCCAGTGAATAATTTCCAGTGAGAAACATGCTGTCTTCACTTAGAGACAATTTTTACAGAGAAATACAGAGGACAGATAGAGCTGAACATTATGATGTCACAGTGAAGTTGACCTTTGGCCTTTTGGATGTAAAATGTCATGGCTTAATAATTTTATCCTATAAGATATTTGTTTGAAATTATGTCTTAATAGGACATTAATTCTTGAGTTATTGCCAAAAGCAAATTTATTATATTGCCTTGATCAGTCATCACTCCCTCCTGTACACTGCATGGCAAAAGACACCTGAAGAAGTGGAAATTTACTCTGACTCTAAAATGAGTCATGCAGCTCAAAAACTGCGTCAGAACGAACAGTGTATGCCCAGCTTAAAGCTATTACAAGGAGTTTTTTACAACTAAATTTGTCAACTGTCTATTTAGACTGGCATCACCACAAATTAGTCAGCTGTTTTTCCACCTTTGGACCTACAACCAATCAAAGCAAAGACATGTCTGACATGGCGCTGAGCAACTCATGCAGGCAGTAATACGCTATTGTAGCATCTAGTCTGCCGAATCCAAAGAAGAAGAACAACCCATGCAAGCTGGGGTGGTTTTCAAGTGGGGAAAAAACAGCAGCGTGATCACAACAGTACACTAAAATGCGTTTCTACTACCATTTGAGGCAGGAAATAGGCAAGGCAGTCACATAATCTTGATTTGATCAGCACTGCCATTTTGACAGCTTTATCTGAAATTCTTCAGCCTGGTGCATTGCACCTGAAACATGTGACTTTGAACCAGTGACGCTCTGCCAGTCATCATATGAAACCTGCCCCATATTAAATAAATGTTTGCGACTGGCCTGAAACGAGCCAGAACGATTGGAAATCTGTTTGAACAGGAAGGTGGCCAGACATATCAGCTAGAGGAAATGAAACATAAGCTGGCAGATTTGTCTGGTTCCCAGGGTACTATCTATTAGGACTGATGAAAAATTATTTATCATTAAATTTAATCCCAAAATACCATTACATTGTGGGTAATCAAAATAAACTAACAAATGCAGTATACATGTACAATTTGAGCATGACTGAATGTGCATTTTGTCTCTTCTTCTAGAATCATGTTTGAGGTCAGACAGTCCACTTCTTACCTGTTGGGCACACGTCATGTCCATTGGGTACCTCCTGCAGGGGTATATCCTGGATGTAAAGGGGCTGTGATGGGTAATACTGCTGCTGAGGGTGAACCACACCTGGGAATTGGGCATGAGGGCCTACTGCCACCCCTCCACTCTGCCTCTGGAGACAAATAACATACAAAATACTTTAGCTACAGTAAACTGGGAAAGACAATCCAGTTGATTCACTTCTGTATGCTTAGAGGTGCTGATGAAGAGTCAACAAAGTCAACAAAGCAATGTTAAAAAATAAGTTTTGATTAATTCATACAAAAGGTTAGTCCCCAGTGTGCCCCCAGTCAACCCTATTAACTCAATAAAAAGTGTATATCTACATATAAAAGTTTACATCATGTAACAAATAAGTTTAGCCAGAGTTTTATTAGTTAACCGATGAAAAAAAACTTTTTTGTGTGTGTCTGATGTAGAGAAAGATCAGGCTGGAAACAACTGGCTTAGGCCAGCAGGGTAACCTTGGGTTTTGAAAACAATTTTTTCATTGTTTTCCCGCACAGATAACCCTTGCAGCTAAATTTGACTCATTCAGTTTATCTTTGCTGTGTTGTTTTATCCTGCTTATCACAGAAATGTTCACGTAAGAGGCTGCACTGAGGGGGAAGTCTAAAGTCAGCACTTGACATGGGAGCTAAGAGAGATATGAAATTCTATGTGGATACAAGAGATAGTAGGGAAGAAGATAGCCACTTGGCCATTTTTAGTATATCAAAACCTTCATTTGACAACAAACAAAAAGCTCAATAGATATTGTTGAACATTTCTGTTTAGACGTGATGTGAACAGGGATTGAGAGTTTTCTCACAAGAATGAGTCGAAGTAGATGAAATGTACACTGACTATTATCTTCATTTCAGAAAAGTTTCTAAGACCTTGTAATTTCAAGAGCGGGAATTTATTATTTCATATTTGCAACACACAAAAAGAGACTTCAACTTAAACTCCAGTAAGAGGGGTGTTAAACTGTCATAATGTTATACAGTATGTTATATATGTAACTGACAGACTGTCTGACAGAGTGACTGCCGATCTGATAAGTAGGCCCTGTTTAAGCACAGCAGCATTTATCAGTAGCCTGCCAGCTTTATGGATGGCAAACATGACCGGAGGATCAGGGAGGCCAGTTTACGAGGTCCTTCAGAGGTTTGCGTGGGACGCTGCCTTCTCCTATCAGCCCCTTCAGCAAGGGGGAAAAAGTTAGATAGGCATGGCGAGAGCAGCATGGATTATTTATGGATTAGACAGATAGACTGATGTAGATAACAGCAGACACTATAACATCAACACTGTAATATTCTTCAATCAGTTCAAGTGTAGAATAACTTTCAGTGCGAGGTTAGTCTACGATTTGGCAAACGAACATGGAAATCTGACAACAAGCTTGAATAAAAACAGAATAAAACGGATTAAAAACGGACGCGGAGGTCGCCGTCTTTCTTCTGTACAGGTGAGCAACATTATCTTTGCGGTGCTTCACATAACAGTAACAGTCGTCTATTTATAATAGCAGTCGAGTTGTGGGTACAGTTGTCTGACGGGTAAGCTAACCTTAGCTTTGCGGCTTAGCAGTGTGCTAACTCACAACTTGGCTATTTCAGCTGCTTTACTGCTGCTTTAGTTTCTACGGCCGTTTCCATGACAATGGAAATATGAACGTCGGGGGTAGAGCTCGGGGTGGAGTATGAAGGGAGGGGTGGGTCTGTATTCATTTACACTTCAAATATCAACAACCTCTCTACTCGTTTTCTCCCACATCGTTAACTACACCTTTAACCCATGGAATAACTGAACGTATACTTGAAAGGTCATTTCTTTTGCTCACAATTCTGACATTTGTGACTGTATACTGTACAGTACTTAAAACATATAAATTAATTAATTCATTCCCTCATTGTCGCATGTTTGTCTGCCCCCTAGTGGTTCTAAGAGGGAACTGCAGTGTTTCAGTTAACAGACAGTTATAATGAATCGTCCTGCATGCTAAAAAAGAAAGCACCGATAATAAATGGCAATGACTAGCAGAGCACCTTCTGCCAAGGCCAATCATCAAGTCATCTATGACAGGAGTTTTCAAAGTCTTAGACTGTGGACCTCCCCACAGACAAAGCTCGGAAAAAAAGGGCCCCTCTTTGTTTACTCGCTCACTTTCACTCAGTTTCTGGATGGCTGTGGGATCATGATGTTATTTGATAGATGCTCAACAATTGAGCCAAGATAGCCTAATGCTGTTGTTTTACGTAACTTCAGACTACACCAAATACATAAAACAGGTCTGTCCGAAGGTATTTATTGGTTTCCTAGCTGAAGTCTCATTATCTCAGCTGACCGATCTTGCAATGTTAATGTAATTGAAATATAATTAAGTGTATCCACCCTCTGACTCAGATTTGCACTAAAATTTAATGGGTTCTTCCCAAGTCCATGCTACACCCTTCTATAAAGTTGCATGAAAATCACGGCCATAGTTTTTCCATAACCCTGCTGACAAACAAACCGAACTGAAAACATAACCTCCTTGGGGGACATAATAATAGACTTTATTCATGCATGTTGGCCCACTAGAGGAGCTTACAATCTTTATGTAATTGAGTTGTTGTTAGTGGTGGTGCTGGCACTGATTAATTTAGATTTATACCATAAAAAGGGTGGTGTCTGAAAACAACCATTTTATTATATCCAAATTCTGAGTGTGAAGTCTACGCACCATTCACACAAAAAAGTAGTGCCCATTCCATGGACATTACTCTCTGCTACAAATCCCACAATGCAATGGGTCACATTTTAGAGATGCAAAAATTACACTCAACATGACAGTTAATGATGACACAAAAAGATGCTGATTCATACATTTTTTCAATGTATTTCTTTGGCACTTTGTGTACCACAAGCTGCCATCTAATCCATTATATCGGAGAGAAGACACATACATAGCATTAGAGGTAAGAAGGAAAATATGCATTTTTGATTTGGTGGGGGATTGTCCCTTTAAAATGTTTATATTGTAGGGGGTGATGAATGAGTGAACAAGGGACTGATTTGAACAATTATCGTGAAGAAAACTAAATCAGAAGGTCGACTGCGTAAAGAAGAAAGATAAAAGTGTTGCTTATGATACATGTACAACAAGCCTCACACTATTTTATAAACTAAACTCAGTGCAGTGAGGTGACTTCTGGCATTTTCTAATTGCTACAGGCTGCTTGGAAGCCCAAATTTTTCCCATTGTTCTCTGCATACAATCTTTGTGAAGCATATAAAACATTGACAGTCACTAAAGTGTAAACACATCAGGCCCTACTGCTTTTTGCTGATAATTCATGTAAATTTGAGAGAATAGAGCCACCGAGCTGACCCAGGTTCACCTTTTGACCAAGTCTGCCCTGGTATACAGTAGTCTCAATTTCAAAGGCAAGCCCCACCACCTGAGCCAATTAGGAGCCGGGGAGCTGTATCCTTCTACGTTTTGTATCAGGCCAGGGTGGGGTTGCCATTTGCATATAACCTCAGTCTCTTATCCTAATGTGCCGGCGCTCTGCATACAAATGGAGGCATTTATTTTGCCGCTCCTTGGCCTTCACCCTTCAAATGCTCATCTGACAGGAATCCCAATGTTCCCGGCTGCCACTGTCTCTGACTCTGTATTCAGCTCTCTCATTTGGAAAGCGTTAAGAGCCTTGGTGTTCTTGCAAACAGACTGCTGCAAAGCACTGTGCGGGTAGCTGAGAAAAGTGTTATTCAGTAGTGATGGTCTGACTCCAATTTGATTGGTTAGTGGCAAGGTTGGAGGCCCACAGGTCTATATTTACAACATTACTTGCTAAAGAGAAGTGCATCTCGGCGCAGGGTGGTTGTGCAACACGGAGGGGTTCATAAAGGCAGTTTCACAGCCTTGTAAAAAATCTTCTTGTTCAACAGCTCTGTTTCCTAACTTTTGACGAAATCATGAGGAACAGCATGTACAGATACACGATTAGTACAACTATGGTGGACTAAAACAGACAGGAAAACTGTTCAGATAGAGTGTGTTCCTGTGAGGTGATGGGATCCAGAGTTGCTCACGCACATACTGCTCATACGCGCCTCCTGCACACATTCCTGCACTGCCATGTGGCTGAACAGCCAACACACACATATACACACACTCAGACCCTCACGCTCCTGGCCGGCTGTGTGGCAGGTAGCTGAGGCAGCCCTAACACTGAGATAATTTACGAGGGAGGTCTTACCATTGCGCCCAGACGGTCACAGGGGTGAAGGGCCGGGTAGGAAGAAACTGGATCCATGTAGTAACTCATCACGGACGCTGTGGACAGGAGGAGCAGGGCCTGCTGAAGGGATCAACACACAAACAGACGAGGCAGGGTGGAGTGACCTATCTATCACTTGCTGTTTACACTCTGTGTGCAAGTGTGTGGTATATGCTGTGCGTGTGTATGAGTGGGAGATATATGT
>JAJHUR010072482.1:0-28094 GCA_027495735.1 Lutjanus campechanus | reverse complement strand
CAAGCTAACGAGTGGGTAACATAAGGCAGGAGATGCAAAAGCATAATAAAAAGATGAGGCCATTGGGAATATATCAACATTTTTTAATCAGACATAAAACTATAAAGAAAAACCCAGTGCAATGAAATTTAGAATATTAACCTACCATCCACTGAAAAAAAAAAGAACTTTCACAGCCTCAAGAATTTCTGGAAAAATCACAACTTCTTGTGAACATGTTGAAAACCATCCCATATGAAGGCAGTACCACTCATGAACAGAGGAATAGCTGGCCAGCAAGAGCAAAAGAAGAGCCTGTTGTGACACTAGAACCTCTTGACTGTCACGTATGAAGGCTGTCATGGCCGAGATAAGAACACCTTACAGAGGTCAGTATGAATGATGTGGCCTTGTATCTAAACAACATATATGTCAGTGTTGAGGGGTGTGTATCAGATATGAGCTGACATTAAAATGTGAATGCCCTCAAGCTGTTGCTGTGTTACAATTCTACTCAATAATGTTTTCATTCTAAAAATAGATTAAAGATGTCTGTCTTTCTTTGTCACTTCCCCTCAATCTTGCACCCAAAGTGCAAATGGGCGACACATCCAAAAGATCCTAAAATGATCCTCTTTTATATGGAGAAGCAAATTACCGCCCTCCTATTTCTTTTTATTTTCTCTCTCTCTCTCTGATGCAAATACAAAGAATATTTCAATTGTTCTGCCTGACACATTTCCTGATGGGAACCAAATCTCCAAAATCTTCAAAAAGCCTGTTCATGAAGACCGAAGAGAGCAGAATCTGGGAGGAGAGAGCAGGGAGTGAGAGCTCATGTGTGCAAACGAGAGAGAGAGATAGAGACAGAGCATTATATTCAATAATTTGATTTTATATGGATACTCTGTAAGCCTGAATGAGCCTATTTCCTGTCATTGTGTGGGAGAATTTAAAGAGTATCTGATGAATGGGGGCCTCTGCAGCAGCAGGTACATTAAAAGAACACAGTCTCTGCCTATTAAATCCCCGCTTTATGGTCTCCCTCCTCACTCATAACCACATCTTGTAGAAGATAAAGACTCTTTCTATTTATACCTGGTTATTTCCTCATGGAAGGATTGACAATGCATTGGGAATTACGTGTGACAGATGGAGTATTGGTCTCTGTATTGTGCACCATAAAACGCTTCCCTATCCTTCACAGGAATTTGAATGGCTATCCAGAGAAGGTAGCAAACGATTGCTCTGTGAGTCTTTTTTATTATTGTCATTTGTAGCACAAGTCTCCACTGAGCCTGAATTAAAGAGCAAGCAGTCTTTCTATAGATAGCAAATGTCTGTGCCTGCAGGGCTGGAGGAGGTAGGTGTGCAGAATCACGCACAGGAGTAGAGACAGTTGAGTATGTGATCATCAGCCCTCCCACTGAGGAAGACAGTGGTTTGAAATAGAGACACAGAGCAGACGCCTCTGGCTCTTCTTAGCTTCGTCTTTGCTTTCCAATCTCTCCTTTAGTTTACTGCTCACAACAGCTACTACCAGCAGTGGAGCAGAAACAGACATATAGCAAGAAAACAGACAGCTGGGGATAACAAGCAGCTTTTGTGTCATCAACACCAACTTTTAATCAGGAAGCAAATATTTGTTCATTTCAGTATCCAGCACTGAGCAAGACTGTATCTGATTTAGAGTGCGCCAGGAATTTGACATTCCTCGAAGGCTTTCCGTTGGAACAGTTATCATTAATATTCAGCTCAGGTTGTCAAATTGACCAAATAGAGTGTTGTTTCCCCTGTAGTCACTCTGCTGCAAACATATTTAATAAAGTGACTGGGGCTTAAGTGAGTTGTGATAGCCTCAACAATCTGTGTGTCAGAGTGAGAGCGTGTGTGTATGACACACCTGCTGGCAACAAAGCTGCAATCAGCCCATTATTTTTCTTAAATTCATCAGCATCAAACAGTAAGTAGTTAAAGCTGAAAATGGCATACAAAGGTTTGAGATTAGATTGAGACATGTGATTATAACATGCATTATGTAGTGTGAGATGACAGGCATAGGAGGCCTGTGGTGAAATAAAAATAGTTGAATCAATTTACAAGTGTGCTGAGAGGATGTGGGGTGTTTCACTTGTGGTTTGGCTTCACATACAGCAGGTTAATCATCCTGTGAATTTGTGTGTCAGAGTTATTATAGTTTTGTGTTTTCCATTTGTATTTATTTTTAAAAATAATTATTATTTTTTTTAAATAGTTTAGTTTTGTTTTTAGTTGTTTCAGTATGATTGTTTTTTTTTTTAAATTATGTTTATAATATGGAGGTATTTGACAGTGGCAGATCCACAAAGATCAAAATAGGTATTACAATACAAACACATGTTGTGAAGGTTTTGGTAGTTTTGTAAGTCTACAATATTGTTTCAATTATCTTTTTTCTGAACTCTCAGTTTTATTTTCATTTCAGTTAAATAAAATGTTTTTCACTCTAGTTTTAGCTTTTACATTTGTTTTTAGTGATAACCTGTGTGTTCATGTCTGCCTGCCTTTTAGGCAGAAATTCTCCATAAAATCTATCATCTGTTTTTGCTCTTTTTTTAACTTCCCTGTTCTGTTCTTTCATTCACCTTCACCCTTTAGCTTTTAACTTCATGCCCTTTACTCAATGTTGTTTTTAAGTTTCTACTTCATGTTAACTTATTTATTTTTGTATTTTTCAATCTATACCAGTTTTTTGAAATTGCACTGCAGTGTAATCTGTACATGCAACTGTGCATGGTCAACGTACGTCCATCCACTAGAAGTGTGTCTACACTCTTTCCCCCACTGCCTCTCTGATGTCCGATCTTTGTGTCACTCCTCTCCTGATATATTCTAACTCAGTGAATAAAAAGTTTACTTGGACCAGAATAGAGCTGGTGATCGCTGGAACAGTGGGAAGAGTTTAGGTGAGTGAGAAAACGGAATTTGGTGCCATTATTTTCAATTTTATTTACAATAACAGATAGATATAATGTCCCAAAAAGCAAAACTAAGAGCCTTTGAGAGAAACCTGTATGTTGATGTGTGAGAAAGAGCAGCAGTCTCTCTCTCTCTCTCTCTCTCTCTCTCTGTGTGTGTGTGTGTGTCTGCTATAATAATGAAAGCCATGCACAGCTCCTGTCCGTTTACAGTGTAAACAGCACAGAAACGGCCTTCCTCCACTGTTCTCAGAGGGGGATGGGAATCCTGGCAGCTCTGGCAACAGAAACACATCTACAATACACACACACACACACACACACACACACACACACACACACACACACACATGCCACACACCATCAGTACAAATACAATCATCACCTGCGGACTCATTATTTCCCTGCTTTCTGTTTAAACCCCAGTAGTATGTAAAAGCAGAGTGATACATCCATAAAACACTGCGGTCCCATTGCATCCCTTTATAAAGCTCATAAATACACATATTCCTGTTTATCTGCGGTATAACAGCCCTCACTTCTGCTGTCTGCGTGTGTATCAGTGGTATAAATAAATATGAGATGTGGCTTTCACTGAGCCTATAAATAGAAAGGGACCATGGGTTGAAACTGATGTCGTACACATGCTGCATCAAGGCCTGCTAACCTGGACACAGTGCACATGTAGTGCCGCATGTAGTGCTGCCTCAGCACTATCACACACAAACACACACTTGGGAAGAAGCCAAGAATAATGTGCTCATAAATGATTTCTATTCACTGACATTAAGGCATATTTGCTGTGTGACCTGTGTGTGTGTGTGTGTGTAGGTGTGTGTGTGTGTGTGTGTGTGTGTGAGAATATCAGGGTACACTGAGGGCGGTGACAGCTCATACGTGTAATCCACCCTGCTGACCTTTGACCCTCACGTTGGCTATTCCCATCATCCTCATTGTTTACTCTCCCAGACCCAATCAGCCATCCCAGGACCGTCTCCCACGGCGACTGCAGGGCCGGCCAATGAGCCGAGCTCTCTTGGTGCTCTGTGCAAACTGGACCCGTTTCAAATGCATGCTCAGCCACACACACACACAGCGAGCCAACAGTGTGAGCCCAGATCGTCCTGTTACACTGAGAAACTGTCAGGCCTCTGTTTGCCTATTAGCCGCCAGATAGAAAGCTGGACGTGTCCTTACTTCTCACAAGGGCGTGGAAAAGTTGATGGTCCCTGCAGCTTCAGAGGTGCAATTACATAAGTTCTTAGCTTTTATGGATCATTTTTCATGTTGCTGTTTTCTTCGCATTGTTTTTTTTTTTTTTCACATGAATTTGCTTATTTGCACTTCTGACTTTGAATGTACAAATATCTTTCATCCAGTGATTTAAACACCCAGAAGTATCACTGTTAACTGCCTAAATACCCCTTTAAATAAAACATAAACCTAAATGTCCTTATATCCAAAATCCATATTATATGATGATGGAAAAATATGCAAACCTCAATAAAATCTCATTGATTGACCTAAAACTGGGAAGAAACATCTTTTTGGTGTTTCAGTGTCTAGGCATTATTGTTATTTGGAGAGCAAAACTATATAACTATATAACTATATAACTGTATTATGTTTACAGGGTTAATTTGACTCTAAGAAAATCAAATATACACACACAAACATTCCAACATTTAGAAAGATTTGATAACAACAGAACATCAGTAAGCAGCGCAAACCCCTTCTTAATTTACAAAACAATAAAAAGCAAATTTGAGCATTGTGTCAGGGATTGTTTGATGCTACTGTAAAAAACAAAAACAAAGTTATATTGTCGCCAAAATGACTTTGGACATTAGCACCTACTTATGATTGAGAGACAACAAGAGAGTCAAACATATTCTCATCAGAGGATGATGCCTTATAACAGGCCTTTGTGGCCCTTTTAAGGGCCATGTGGCTGCAGGTTTTTGTTCCTACCAAGCCGGAGCACACCTCGACTCATTTAATGAACTAACTTCAGCCTTCAAACTGCTAATTAGTCAAATCAGGTGTGCTGTTGGTTGGTTGGAGCAAAAACCTGCAGCCACTCGGCCCTTTGTGGAATAGTTTGGACATGCCTGCCTTATAATCAGGGTCCTCCTCAACACTATCAGTTTCGAGGCCTATTCACGCCGCAGCAGAGTAACTTGTCACCTCCAGTCATTTCATGAGGTGAAGGTGGCAGAGAGGAAGTGGTTTTGAACACAGCAGTGGGGGTAAAAGGTGATTGCCGCCCATGTGAACGCTCACAAATTTATCACACAAAGTTGAAATTCTGGTGGTTGCCACCTGGCTTTGGCCAATCAAATAGAAAGGGGTGGCTTTCATAGAAATAGAAGGTATCGCAGGTCAGAAAGACTCATGGAGGAACTGATAATGCTGGTATCTGAGACAGCATTTCCACCAAACCAGTAAACATGTTGTGGACTCTTGGGCACGTTGTACCAGCGCTATGTGGCTCATTCAAGCACCTGCCTGTCATCGCAGCCTTGGACTCCACAGCTTCAGCGACTGCTTTTAAAAACGCTTTGCTTTTTGAGGGAACGGTATTGCTGGTGAATGGGTCATCTGGGTGGTTACTGCACAGTGGTGTGAAAGGGCCTTTAGACACATTCCCTCCATCTCACTCTCACTGTCAAAGAGCTGTGACAAAACCTTATTGGCAGAAAACCTTTGCTTAGAGGTCATTTTCAATTGAAAGAGCATAAAGAGGGAGCACTCAGAGCACCAAGAGAAATGGTTAAGAAGGCTGCTGTGAAAGCAGGGGCGTAGTGGATGGTTAAAACCCCAGTAAACTCATCAGGTCTTTCTAACAAGGCAGAGAATTGGTCACCTATTTTCAGACTAAATGTATCAGTTATCACCTCTGTATTTACCTCTGCGCAAGCTTTTATGTTTCCTGCCATATTTCCCCTCCCCTCAACATGGGAACTATCAAAGTTCTATCAGAGTTCTCAAAGGAATTACGCTGCCCCTCCCCATGTCATGTGAAATATCAGGGGTTCTCGGCATGATTATAACTTATTAGGTATTAGGTATGGTTATGTTAGGTTAGGACTGCAAAGCGAAAAAAAAAAAAAGACCCCTGAGGTCAAATTGACCCCAAAGAACACAGATGCAAACAAAATGTGAAGAGGACATTGAAAACATGTCATCTTGTTGATTAATGTTTACCCAGTTGCCCCGATTAAATTAGGAAAAGTCATTAAATATGAAGCAAAATGAATCATTTATTTAGAGACGTTAAAGACTGAATGGGGTCAAATTGACCCAAGAGATAATAAGAAGGATAAAAGCATTTCCTATCCCTTCTTGCCTTCCTTTAGCATTTCTTTTCTGCTCCAATCGAGTGTGAGATCATTTTTCACCCCTTTTAAAGGATAGTTGCAAGGTTAGTTGGCATGTTCACCTCTCAGAAAAGGCTGTCTGATGGCAAGGTAAAGACGTGAAAATATTTTAAATATAGTGTAAACTTTATTTTTTTTGGGGGGGGTTGGCCTCTTTTTAAGTGGCTAGAATACAATGTGCTGCTGACCCTGTCCACAGCAGTACATTTATTATCTTTCTTCAGCGAACTAATCTCTGCTTCTCTAAATTGGGGGTGTATCGACCACCATCTACTGCAGGTAATACACTGACTGTCGATAAGTATCTCATACAACCCCACTTCAAATAATCCAAACTATTCCTGTAATAACATGGTGCCGTTCTCTAACTTTGCCGATGCCTGCTGAGGCCCCCACAGTGTCTAGAAGAGCGCTGATATGCTGTCTTCTTCACTCACATCCCCTCTATTTACAGAAATCCTTTCCTTCTTCTCCTTCCTCCCTCGCTATCTCACCTCCTCACACTCTGTATCTGTCTTTCTGTCTGTTCCACCACCCCCTGCTCCACCTCCCACTGACAGACAGACTATCACATATGCAGACACTTCAAACATGCTCCTCTTTCAAAGGCATCCTTGGAAGAGAGCTCTAGAGAAAGCCTGAATAAGTCATCAAATCAGCAGTGTTTTTCTTTTTACCTTCCATGTGCCGGTCCATGTGCTGTTCTGTTTTCTTTTTACTCACACAAATATTTTCATCCCTCTTTGCTTTTCTTTTCCCCCGTCTGCTAGGCCTTCGGTTGCTCCACATATAACTTTTATTTTGTTTATTTTGTTGCTTCATACATTTTTTGCCCATCATTTTACTCCTCCAACCTCTCTCCATCCATCCAAAATATCTGTAATAATTGTTTTTACCCTACAGATTTCCCCCTCATCTGCTCACGCAGGAATCTGACAGCAGGACACTCTAATAACGTCCCGGCTCAGAAGGGATTTCCACTGAAATTCTCTTCCCCTCCATTTCATTTTCAGCTCGAGTAAAGTGTAACATCTGTCTCACCTTACTCCGGGACGACAGCTGTGTGATGCAAAGTGGTGGTTGCACATATACATATAACACATGCATGAGTTGCTCGGTGCTGCAGTCAGTCACAAAGACAGATCAGTTTGTTAAAGGTGTTGCTCCTGAACAGTGTCTACTGTCTTGTCTACTCTAAAAGAAGTTGTTCCCATGGTAACTCTGCTAGGTCTGTTAACTGACTGTCAAAATGTGTGATGAGAAAAAAAATCCTGCCAACAAATGTATACTGTGTAGATAATCACATCGCACAGCTGCCTCAAGAGACGACAGTAAGAGCTATCTAATCAAAATGTTAATGACATGAGCTATAATGAAACTGTAGAGCCTGTGGACACTCACACACAGGCGTGAAAGTGTCACAAGTTAAAATGTGCAGAGGGTTTTAATTGAGAATGTGGGGAGAGATGGTTTTAAAAAAAGCAATATAATCCAATTCAGCATGGCAGCAACATAACCTACCCACACACGGATACCGATGACGCACATCTCCGATGGATAAATCTATGTGGGATTGTTTGAGTGTGTGTGCATGTGAATGTGCGCCTCTCGTTGCCTGAAGACACCTTGTTAATGTTCTCAAATAATCCACTGTGTTGAATGAAACCTTGAAACAGACAGTAGTTTAAAATGGATGAGAGAGAAGCGCCGACGCTTCATGACACGAGGAGTTATGATTCTGCTCATCATCATTCTGGACATGAAGAGAAAGTTTAAGAGTCGACCCTGAATAACACACAGAGACCTGAATAATCACTGCAGATGCATACATGGATCAGGGCATGAGGGGTCACTCAGTGGTTTGATGAATATGAAGATTAATCTTGTGTTGAGAGCTTCACAGTCACCCCACTCAACAACTTTGGATGGTTTTGGACTGATGTGTCAGACGGCACTCTTTTACCATCATCATGGTGGTAAGGTGGGGCAAGGCCATTCCTGCTTTCATTTACAAAACAGCCTTCCAAGCTTTGTGTGTATGAGGCCTATGATACACCTCTCAAAATGCTTAGGTTTAGGCACCAAAACTAGTTTCATCATATAACCCAATTCATCATGTACTGACACAATGTCACCGCTTCTCGACGTCTCATACTGAGGCAGAAGGTACCCTTTGGCTGCTGTGTCTGACTCAGTCAGAAAGACGTTTTAACACGTGATTAACACTGTGAAAGGGTCACAGTTTGGTAGGTTTAGGCACAAAAAACTACTTGGTTAGGTTTAGCATAAGATGATGTTTGGGGTTACCATAACTATGTAAAGTCACGTGACAAAGGTTACATGTCACTGAAGCGTCTCACAACACCAAAGTCCAGTGACAAAAGTCACATAACATTGCGTACCTTACAACTTTCTTTCTCCCTCCTTAAACAATGTCAACAGCCCGGGGCTTCGTATACAACCACAGATGGATTTTCATGGAAGTCAATTGAAATGCCTGGAGCATCTGTCCCTGCATTTACCATCCATGCCCGTTTGAGTTGGGGCAGTGACATTTCATTGGAATCTGATGAACTGAGAGTGAGACGGGGCTGTTGGGTCGGGTTAGGGTAGTAAAGTGGCTCTGGACTGCAGCTGGAACCTTCTTTCCTTCTCTCTATGAAGTGCATATATTATATTTTAATCATTAGATTCCAGTACTTTCAGTAGCTTTCATTTAATACACCACTTGGCTTGTGCATCAAAATGCACCCCCTAACAAGTGTCTAAGTATAAAGTACTTTGTATAAAGTAGGGCTGCAACGAATGATAACTTTCGATGTTGATTTTCTTGATTAATCAATTAGTTGTTTGGTCAAGAAAATGTAAAAAAAATGGTGAAAAATGTTGATCATTATTTCCCAAAGCCAAACAGTGTACGGAGGTTTCAGGAAGAATTGATCAATTTGGGGGACAGATAAAGGGATCTGCAAATGGGAGAATATATATATATATATTACATTATATATTCCATTTCTGCCATATTCTGACACTAAATCCTTGTAACTCTTACACACTGGACCTTATATCAGCATCTAAATAAACATACATAAAGTATCAAAAGTATGATGCAAAATGTAGTGGAGTAGAAGCAGTAATGGAAATACTCAAGTACCTCAAAATTGCATGTAAGTACAGTACTTGAGCAAATATACTTATTTACCTTCCACCACTGTCAGAATATAGAAATAAAAAAAAGACATAATAAATCCTCCTCACCATAAAGCAACATGTTTAAAGCAGCATCAAAGTCTGACTCCTTCGGGGAAAGCTGAGGTGACTGTTGCATAGGAAAACACGCTTGTCTTAATAAAACATGAGTAAACAGCAAAGAAACGGTATATAATCTGCTCAGGTAAGACTGCAGCTTTAAAGCACACACACACACACACGGGCTGGGGATCAGAGGAAAGAGAGGCAGGGATGTTAATCTCTCAGAAACACACCTGCATGCAGGAATACACCACTGCATTACAGACAAACACTGCCTGCTTTTTTCTTATCTCTCCTCTCTCCTTGACAGTCCAGGTTGCCGCCTATCTGCTCGACTCCTTGTCACTCCTCCACACAACATCCACAGCCACACTTTCTGCGATTTGTCTTACTTCTATGCCCGGTGATGAATTTATATCTTGGACTATATATGCCTTACACCTCCCTATAAGTACTCAGTGGCTCAGAGAGAAGCTGACTGCATGTTGCCCTTGGAAGCTTCGCCTGTTAAGCAGACCCGCTCTCTTGTTAACAAGGGCCCTCCTCAATTACTCTCCATCGAGACACTTGCTAAAATAGCCACAGAGCCCTTCCTCCCTCCTCCGCCTCCTCCTTCATCCATCCACCTTTATTATTTAGAACCATGGGGATCTGTGTTGCCATGGATTCTGTCGTCATGGCTACAAACAACTACGCAGATGTACAGGAAGTGGAGAAGGACGAAGGAGAAGGGAGGGCCGGAGGCGATGAGGGGTCTTGGAGGAAGCTTAACCTCCCCGTGGTGGAGATCCAGCTGTGATAAGTCACAGGGGTTTCAGGGTGACGGGGGTAAAAGACGGCAAGGTCGTCCGTCGTTTGTTCAATGACAGATGGAGGTCAGGGCAAAGCCTCAGAGGGATGTGAGTGAGATTAAAGCACACATGTCTCGTAATCCAGCTGGTTGTTTTCTTTATGGTCTTCTTTTATGTCTCAGAGGGGACGTTTCAGAGCATTTTCTGATCTCACCTTGAACACTACAACACTTTTCACATATTCCAAAAGCGTCTTCCAGGAGGGCACCAGGGGGAAACTCTGCCCATGTTTAAATCCTGTGATGTACGTCTACAAACAGATGAAACATTGTGATTCCTCCTCTGTCTGTGCAGCCTTGAAGGGCGCACGGCGATTTAAATAGGGGCAGATAAGAGCCGAGTTTTATCAGTGTTGACGGACAGCTGACTGCTTAATGCGCCCGTGCAGACATGAAGTTTGCAGCGCGTCCTTGATTTGTGAAGCACTGCAGTGACACTCCAAGGCTCTCGTGGAACACTTTGTTCTCAGTGATGTGGAGTAAAGAAAAAAACACTCGAAGGCGGCACATGTGGTTAAAAAACTGATCGAGACGTCACTTCCTCTATACTCTGTGCAGCCGTTTGACTGGAGGTGATTTAAGGACAAAGTGCCTGTATGGATGTTTCTTCTGATCAAGAGGAAGTGCCTTTGATAGTGGTTCCTGCACAATGAGGAAGTTCTTCACTGGGCTATTCGATCAATAGTGGATCAATAGGGCTTATCTGATCTCTATAATGCTCCAAGCTAACTCTCTAGAACTCAAACATGGACCAAAGAGGAACCGGGGAGACAGACACAGAAGTCACGAAACATCCAATTGAAAACTGGAAGCCAAACAGATCACAAAATTATTACCTCAAGCAATTAAAGTCTATTTGAGCACCAAATCAAAATAATTTATTTGAAGAGTACAGCTTTAAAATATCATCCTTGTCTTCAATTTGTCTTAAATGATTTCAGTGTACAGTACACCGCCCACTTAAAGCACAGCCTTCTCATACTGTTGTCTACAGCTCCACCTTGTGGTTATAAGACACACTGACCATGACACCAGTGAGGATTTGTGTCAGTGTTGGTCTGCAGACACTTCTCTCTCTCTCTCTCTCTCTCTCTCTCTCTCTCTCTCTGCAGATTCTTCCCATCATCCCTTTGTGTCCTTCACTTGCACACCTGAAATAAGACAGAAACTTCCCTGAACATCTTAAAGGGATAGTTCGGGATTTTTGACATGAATCTGTATGGCATCCCCATCACCAGTGTCATGCAATCACACTGACTTACCCCTGGCAGCGTCCTGTGAGCAGAGTTCTCGTCCAGCTTCGGTCAAGCCGAAAGTAGTCCGGCAGGTTTGCTAGACCCAGTAAAATAAAACGTTTCTCTTCCCAAAACATTATGTGTTCAAAAAGAGTGATATATTTGCATCCCAAAAACACTGTAGTGGAAAAAGTCACACCTCGTAATCATTTGGTCCTATTTTCTCTCTGTTCGTATCAGTGCGCGCGATACCGTGACCTGACAGCTAGGGCCTCCGGACGTCCCTGGTCTGCTACTTTTAGAGCTGGTAGCTGAGACGTCACGTCAGCCCAGTTTGTCTTGCCACATAGCCTACTAAGCCTAGATTCTACACTGTGACTGAAATCATGGAGTAGGTACTCGTACATACGTCCGCGTAATCATAGTTGCAGATGATTGAAACAACAGCACAGATTTTATGTTTAGTAAGCATCACTAATAGTATGACACCGAGTGATTGATTGTTATGTTTTATGATTAATATTCTCAATATTGCTTTTGCATAACCCTGGCGCATCACCGTTAGGCTACGCACGGGTGCTACATAAAATCATTAGTTGTTTTGTTTACCGGTGTTGCAGGAACAGCAGATCTCTTCAAAATCCTTTTCTTCGTCTGTCTTGGGCACGAAGACGCATAGTCGTCCTCGCTGAAGTGCGCACTGCAAACTCGAAGCTTTTTTATTTTCGCCAGTCTGGTGTCAACATGGAAGCCCAAAGCGAGTAGCCAAAGTTGCCTGAGAGCAACGTCCGTCACAGGAAAACGATGAAAACTGTGAGTCGATTCACCATCATCTTTGTTGGCACAACCAGGATAGTCGCAAGCCTTCACCATTTTTACACACTTGACTTTATAAAAAATATTATCAAATATTATCTTAAAGCCTAATGAACTTGGCTAGCGCTAAAGCTAGCTTGTTAGCGTTGCTTGTCTGGGAATACAGCTGCTAAGTAAGCACTGAAATGAGCTAGAAAAGTTGAGCTCGCTGTCAGAATGACGGCGCGCACTGATACGAACTGAGAGAAAATAGGGCCAAGTGATAACGACGTGTGACTTTTTCCACTACAATGTTTTTGGGATGCAAATATATCACTCTTTTTGAACACATAATGTTTTGGGAAGAGAAACGTTTTATTTTACTGGGTCTAGCAAACCTGCCGGACTACTTTCGGCTTGACCGAAGCTGGACGAGAACTCTGCTCACAGGACGCTGCCAGGGGTAAGTCAATTGCATGACACTGGTGATGAGGATGCCATACAGATTCATGTCAAAAATCCCGAACTATCCCTTTAAGGAAACTAAAATGGATGATGGGTCAACAAAGGGTCAAACAAAAATCCTAATGCTATTCTTGGTGCCAGTTCTATTAAAGCTGATTCAAGATATACGTAGAGAAGCACACTGAAACCCAACTTTACATTGTACGACTTTAGATTTTTTTTTTTTTTTTTTTTAATGCTTCAGAGCACACTTCAGATAATAGCACTGACTTATTTTTTCAGATATGTTATTTTGCTTCTGGTGTCAATAGTATCCAAAGTTGATTAAAAGTAATTCTTTACAGGGCTCGTGGCAAATCTACTTAAAATGCTCACCACAGCAACTTTTTTTTTAAAAAGTTGCAGGTTTTGTGTTCCTTGAGGACATAGAGTTTGGGATAAATAAATATCGTTAACAAAGTCTGTATTCTTCGTTCCTTCTCTCTTCCTTTTATTTCAATCCAGAGGCTGCTTTATGATGATAGACAGGGCTAATAGTAGTCATGCATTAGTTAAGCAGTACCTAAGTTGATTTGTTATAAAGTGTTACCCCAATAGCTAATGTTATTTACGCTATACAGTGAGCCTGGTGTGGCATAGCTCAAGGGTTAGTTTTTAGCTTACCAGTGCACAATTTTGTAAACATTTTCTTTGACTAAGTGATATTCCCGTAGCTATGTTGAATAGAGGAGGAATAATTACATATTTTGTGAAAAAATATGTTTTTATCCTTTAAACTCAACATTTTCAAAGGAGATTTTAGCTGCAACATTTTTAAAATAAATTTTGCTATGGTGAGCATTTTCACTTGCCATGAACCCTGTAAGTATGCCAATAATCATCTTTGGATACTATTTGGAGACCATCAGCATATACAGTACATATGCATATACAAATGCACAAATTTGTAAAAAGTCAGTATGTTATTCTCTGAAGTGTGATTTTTCATTTGTTTTCTTCATCATCATAGATATGTAGGGTTTTGGTGAGCTTCTCCATACGTCTCCAACAAGCTTCAATAGAACTGACGCCTTTCTTGGCTTGTTAACATTATTTTTTAAATGTGGCCAATATCATATTCCAGTATCAGCTGAACTGCTCCACATTCTCAAAAGCACAATAACAAATGCAGCACACTGTCATACATAAATATGCATGGAGGCCACTGAAGTCAGTGTGTATGGTTTCATTTATAAGTTGATTTGCAGTGAAAATCGGAGAATTTGTGAGCAGATGATAACGAGGACGAGGAGAACGAGAGCCAAACATTGAATAATGCCTTTCTGTGGAGTAATGGCTGCTCCTTCTGTGCGGAGGAGTGTGTGGATGCAGAGTTGGAGCCAGGAGTGGTGGGATCATGACGTGAACGACTTAACAGAAACTTCATCCAAAATTTTGGGATATCAAGGGCAACTACATATTTCAACGCCTCTCCACAAGAGTCTCGTGGCAAAACACTCAGTAGCCTTGGTTAATTATGCAATGACCCTTCCTTCTTTTAGTTCTTAGAACATCAGGCACAATTTTCCTTTCTACCATACACTGTGGGTTAAATCTGCGACCTGCACAATTTAATCATACCAGGTGACACTACATGATTTGTCACCCGGCTCCTGCTGATGACAGCTTTTCACTGCTTTGGTTCTGAGCAGCTTTCAATGATAAATGCCTTTCTGCAGATTCCAGGGGCTGAACTTATGTCTACAACACAAGCACTTGGCTGTTAACACGTCCTACAGCGTTAATGCAGACAGAATGCATTAAAACAGAGGGGGAATCAATGACACAGCTTGAAGTAATAGGCTCATGCAAGTAGTATGCAGTAAAAGTCAGAGTTGTCCTAATAAGCACTCCTGCGTTTCTTTAAATGTTAAAAACCTTGTATTATATCAGATCACTGGGTTTAATGTGTCTTTGGCAGATTTCACTGCACAAATATTGTGTGCAGATTATGGGGTTCATTGTGTGTGCTTCACACTTTGTGCTTGTGGCCACTGTCTATTTCTGTGGTTGCAGTTATGTGTGACTGTCTTTAGGAATGAGCCAGACTATATTACACCCTGGTCCCTCCCTCTAGAAGCTGTGCTAAAGTAACAGCTGATGTCAGTCCTGCTTAAAGACACACACACACAAACACACACACACACACACTATAGCTTGTCTACCATTAGGCAGCAGCTTCACAGCAGAGAGCCAGCCAAAGGGGAGGAGGAGGGCTCCTACACCTTCCTGTCCCCACGAAACATCAGCACCTGGCACAGGCTCCGCACCACGCTCACAAACCCACAATCCAAGGCTTGAATCCCAAGTCATAGCAGCCAGAGGAGGGGAGGGCGGTTATCTGAGGCTCTCAGCACCCCCATGTGCTTGGTTGGACCATGGAGCTGCACTGTCTTCCCACTGAGACCCCCACCACAGCCAGCTCCTGCTCCACGGATCCCTTGTACGACAACTGCCCACCTTTTGCCCAGCGAGGGAGGGCCAGGGAGAGAGAAATGGAGAGTAGGGTTGTATGCCCGGCTGTAACCAGACTCCCAGGCCCCTGCAGCCCTCTGCCTGCCCTGGCCCCAGCTGAGGTCCCCGCACTGGTCAGTGGGGGAAGAGGGACTGGCACATGGCCAGATCACAGCTACTGCAGCTGGAGAGGAGGCCTGGGAAGACAGGGCTGGGAAGCAGAGATGGAACCAGGCATAAACAGAACAAAAGGAGGAGGAGAGCAGGGAGGTAGCTGGGGAGTTCAGGACAGAGCTCATGTGAACCAGAGCCCCAATCCCTCCCAGAGCGAGGAGCACCGGAGTGCTCTCTCTCTGTACGATAACCTCCCGGACGCTGCCACCCCTGACAGCCTCCAGGAGGTCTTTGACATGGAAACAAGCTTCCAGGAGCAGATGTACCGAGCATGGGCTCCCGAGCAGAGCCAGGGACTGATGGACGATGAGGGAGCCAGTGAAGACAAGAGCCCCTGGTCCTCCTGTGAGATCATCCTCGCGGACAGCGGTTCAAGTAATCAGGAGCAGAATCCAGACCAAGACAGGAAGCACGAACAGGAGCCAGAGCTGGACTCAGGTTCCTGTGGATTTAAGCATCTAAACCAACCAATGCCGTCGCCTCCTCAACAACATCTTGCAGCGAGTTCCCCTCAGATACCCCAAACTCTGTGGCCCCCAGCTGGAGCCCAGCATCCAGAGCAGCCATCCCGCTGGTCTCCCAGGGTGCCCCCTCCTGTGCCCCTGGCTGACCCCTCAGCCAGTGCCCTTCGTAGCCTCCTCACCAGCCTCCAACAGCAAATAGTCAGACAGAGGGAGGAGTATGAGGCACGAATAATCAGGTAACGTTTGTCTTGTTTTGTCTTGCCTTTCCTTTCCAAACTACACAGCGAACATAATCACTTCACAGAGATTAGGCACAGCATGTAGGAGACAAATTAAATGTCCTAAATCTAATGTGCTTATGCTCTTGGCTCCAGTATTACACTTTCACTTCACTGACTCGCCTACGAGAATTTTTCAGCCCTTAGTGTGTTTCCTCTCATGAAGGGTAACACAATGTTCCCGCGCCCTAGTTGACCCCGAGCTTCACCCTATTTCCTGTTTAGTTCACGATGCATCAACAACTGTTACTGCATTCCTTTAAAGTTTCCCAAAATTCTCCCATGATGTGCTATGTTTAGAACACTGAAATTATTGCTAATCCTAATTATTTCCATTGAGTTTAACAGGGTTTCTACAGACTTCAACAAGACAAATTTATGACCTTTTTAGACCTTTTAAGAACATTATGAATGCAATTTACATATAAGACCTATTTTACATCCATACTGGCAAAAAAGTACATTAGTGGTTACTGGTTCAATGTTGGTTTTGTTTTGCAGTTGCTACAGTTTCATCAATACAGTTTTTTTCCCCCCAAACTCACATTTAAAAGCAAGCCTAACATTAACATCGTAATTCAGTTCATTTTTAAGACCTGTCAAAATTGTACTGACATTTTAAGGCCTAAAATTCATATTATTGGATTTTGGATGTTTTAAAACAGCAGATACCTCTGTTGACGGCCTCCTGTGGAAATCATATTGTATTACATATTTAATGTTAACTGCTTGGGTGTACCATATATTGTGTGTTTTTTCCACTTACCTAAAATACAAATTCACAGTGTTTTCTATTAGGAAATAGTGGTTCGGTTTAAATACAAAGAAAGCACAGCCTGTGTGGTTGACCTATAGGAACAGCTCATGGCACTGGAAAGAGAGCTAATTTAAGGGGCCATGCTGCTGACCTAGACACAACACATACCTCATTTATTACTGATATAGATAGAGCAAGTCTCAGTGTAAGGTCATCAGAACTGGTTGGCAAGGACACAAGGAAAATAACAATTCTTTTAGCTTGACATAATGTGCAGAAAGGTGACAGATAGATTGCTAGATTAAATTTTACAATATAACTTAACCTTAACCTTTATGAGACACCTGTTCTGTCCTGTCCAGCTACATCAGACATCAGACTGACTAAAGCCAACCAATCACCGTACTTGTTACAAATTGACCAAAAAATGCACTGACCTCTCCTCACTGAGTGTTTACATGCACACTAATATCCTGGTTATAGTTGTGTTTTTGGAGTATCCTGGTTTGGTTTTGTGCATGTCTATAGCTCACATTGGGTTAGACCTCGATAAGACCTTATCCTGATTATGTGAGCACTCCAATTGGAACCAGGGTATTGTGGCATCCAGGTTTCTGAACAATGTAATAAGTTGTTTTTGCACATAGTTCCCAGTAAATTCCAGGTATGCCCCTCAGGCACCACAAGTGATTTTCAATAATCACACATGCAACTTCATTCAGGCACATTTCAGTCTTGGAACTTTTATTCCAAGGCAATGCAAGAATAGTGCAAAGGGACAGTCCTACATAATCATGGGTACCTAGTTATACACTCTTAGAAATAAGGGTTCCAAGAGGGCTCTTCCTCAAGGGTTGAGGTTCTACCAGGACCATTTGCTTCAGATGAACCCCCTTTTTTGAAGAAAGGGTTCATCAAGGATTTCAACAATCCAAGGGTTCTTTGTTTTATAAAAGGATTTTCAGTAGAACTCCCTGGATGGGTTCACAATGAAACCGTTGAAATATAACAATGATTTTGGTAGAACCCCCTGGGTGGGTTCTTGTTAGCACCTTCAGAAGGTTGAAATATTCTGAAACCCTAGAGAAGGTTCTGGAAACATTACACCACAGAAGGGTCTTTAAAGAACCTTTCATAGGGAGTTCTGGGTGAAAACTATTTCAGATGGTTCCAGGTGGAACTCTCTAAAAGGGTTTCAAGTGGAACTTCTATAAAAGGTTCAAAACTGGTTCACCTATGGGGACAAGCCAAAGTACCCTTATAATTCTAACTTTATAAAAGTGAATTTAAAAATCTGGTCAGCCTCAGTCTGACCAGTGAAGCTCAGTTTAAATTGCATCATTATATGTAAAATTCGATTTTTTTCATTGTGTTCTGTACTTTCAGCATATGCGCTTTTCTCTGGTCTCTTTCTGTCATTCCTGATTTACACACTTGTCACAGCTGTACCTGGATTTTCCCTGAAATGCTACTAGGTCTTTAGGTGGAAAATCAGAGGTTCAGATTTTCCTCAATATCGATCCCATGCAGGAAATGTTCCTGAACATTTCAGGGAGAGACTGCATGTGTGAAAGGGGTTATAGTTGCTGAAATGGTGAGAAATCAAGTCACACCTGCATGCAAATGATCAGAAACCTGGATACTGTTGTGGTCATGTAAACAGGGACAGGAATAACCAGGTTTTTCCTGACATGTGTAAGTGCCATACCCTGTACATAATTAAAAAAAAAAAACAGATTAATGCACATGTAAATGCACTCATTGTTAAAGAAGCCTAACCCAGTTCTCTGCCTTTTTTTGTTTTTTACACACCCAGTCATTTGATATTCCTGTCTTTCTCCCTTCTTTCTCATGTTAACCACCAGCCTAGAGCAAAGAAATGAAGAGTTGCAGGTGGAGGTCGTTCGGTTGAAAACGAACCTCGCACAGCAGCGGCACTGGTACCAGGTTGTCCAGGCTAAGATCGTGGAGTCTGAAAAGGCTCGAGCTGCTGCAGAACTACGCAACGCAACTCTGCAGAAAGAAATGGAGCAGTTCTTTGACACCTTCGGAGAACTCAACAACGAGGCCAAGAAGACAGAATGCATCGTTAAGAGCTTCTGAGGAAAAAAAGAAGACGTGTGTGTGCGTGATGATATGGACAGTGTTTGGAAAGCACAGGACAGAAAGCACAAGACTGGCTAGTCTTCAAAGGGACAGTTCAAAAATCAAAAACACATTTCCTTTTACTTGTACTGCTCTTTATCCATCTAGATTGTTTTGATGTGAGCTGCTGAGCTCTGGAGGCATCAGCTGTAGGGATGTCTGTCCTCTCTCAAATATAATGAAACTAGATGGCACTCAGCTTGTGGTGCTCAAAGGACCAAAAAAAATACTTTTGAAAAACTCAACAGCAGTGTCTCTTTCCAAAAATCATGACCCAGTTACTCAGTGTTTCTGTGTTTCAGAGCTTCTGCAGGTTTCAACAAGTTAAACTGATCAATGCAGCTTTATAAACTTTAGATTTTAGACTTTTTAAGACCCAGTGGACACCCTGTACTTAAGATAATCCACAGACCTTGTAAGCAGTTTCATGTAGAGCTTACTTTTTTGGTGCTTTGAGCACCAGCCCTGCACCATCTTGCTCCATTATATTCAAGGGAAGGTAGACATGTCTACAGCTGGTAAAACATGGTAACTGACAAAAAGAAATATGATTCTAGATGGATATATAGCACAATATATAAGAGGAAAAACATGCATATTTGATTTTGGGGTGAACTATCCCTTTAACTCTAGTTAGGATCTGATATAGTAGTTTGTCACCATTTATGCAGAATATTTTCTTCCCTACTTAGGAAAGGTTAAAGTGATGAACAGTTGATTCATCAGTGAGATTCTGAGAAATATACAAAACAGCATCACCGAAAGAAAATGAATCACTGATGTCCACTTTATTAGTTACGTAAGGGCAAAAGATGTTGGCCAAGTGATTATATTGTGGTCATTGCAATCGCACAGGACATCTCTGAAAATAAAAGGAGAAACAAACTGAACAAAAATGTGAGATGTACAGTGTATACAATGGAGCTTTTCTTTTCTTTTAAAACATGGTAAACACACAAGATGTTCTGAGCACAGTGATGCTCAGTCCTTATCTGATAAGATTTTCGGGAGTGAATTGGCCACTCCTCTGGTCATTTTTAAGGCATGACTGAAAGAATAAGGTCATGGTTTATAAAAGGAAAATATAGTGTACAACATGGTGCTTCAAGTCCTCAGTGACTCCATAGTGTCATATTTCTGCATGTCCATCACACTGTGCAATCAGTTCTGCAAAGAGCAGCAAAAAAAAGCAAGTTTCCATCTTGAGTTCCGAGGTTTTCATCCAGGACTCCACGGTCACATCCCCATTTTAAACCACAACATGTCTGCTTTCTTGTTAAGGGGCCAACTTCCTCCACAGACGTCGCCTATTGCAACCAGGCAACCGCTGTCTTTAAGGACGTTTCAAAGGAGATAATGAAGAAGAGCGCTGCACAGTACATTTTGATACACACACGCACACACAGGCTTACAAGGCAAAAACAAAAAAAACAAACAAAAAAAACATCTGCATCAAACAGGCTTTCAGAACCAAGAACATCAAGGTACTGTAAGTGAAAGAACTGACCTGAACGGATTTCTCTTTGTAACAAGTACTACTGTATCTTATTGGCACCTGTAATGCCTTCATGCAAGTTAAACACAGGTATTTGTGTTTTACTGCCTTTACATGTTTTCTATATGATGTCTGATTCATGATCAATTTTGTTACTGTTCCAGCACTAATGGAATGGTTTAGAAAAGGAGCAGCCAATGCATTGATTTGTCGATGAAATGCTTTGACAAGAGGCTCAACTTACATTAGCCTCAATGTGATTGTGTGCAACATTTTGCAAGAACACAAAAATAAATATTACATGTATCTTTTTGCTTCTCCCAGATTCACAGGATTATGTTGAATTCTTTTGATATACACATTGTTAGTCAGTACCTCAAATAGGGGTGATTGCGATATATGTCGAGTTTCTTAACAAAACAAGCACACCTTATCTATTAGTAGTGAAAGAGTCTACAGCCACTATGAGTGTCAGATCATGAAATCTTGACATACAGTACATTATATCAGGAAATAAAACTGTAACACTGCAACCACAGCTTCCTTGAGCTGTCAGAAGGAAAAGCTCAAAATCCATATCAGTCAAGCCAATTAATTCAAAAACACTGTGGAGATCTGCAATACTGCAAGCTAGCTGAAGGGTCGATCAAACTTTGGATGGGTGTTTGATCATCAGATGGACATCATTATGGTAAGCTTTTGTTCATATTGGCGTAACATGCATGAGAGCAGCTGGCAGCTGTGGTCTATGTTCAGTGCGTGTCTGCTCTAATTTGATGACAATAACCTCTGGTCTCAACTTAATATTTGCTAAAAAAATAAAACTATTAAAATACAAGCATACAGAACAAACAACAACAATCCCCCACCTACTCCTGGTAACCTGAAAATCCATATGGATGCATACATCATGTATATTTGATCAAATTAAACAATATCCACAAGTAAGAAAAAGATAAAACCTTTGACCCAACAGAACAGAGAGAATGGATAGCTTTCACCTCTAGCCAGCAGTCCAAAAACAAAGTCTGAAGTTGAAGAGGATCAACAAGATCCACATTATCACACAGAAAGAAAATAGAAAAATAGACCTATTCATTGAGGTTAAAAAGAGATAGAAGAGAAACAGGAACAGAATTCAGAGAATGGGGGGGGTGGGGGGTGGGGTGAGGGAATAAAGAGATAAAGAGAAGAAATGAAAAGTGATATTTGGATATTGTAAATGGAAACTGAGGCAAGCAGACAGGCAGACACATGTGGCCATGGACTGTATTCACTGACTCTCGTCCAGCGGTCCTGTCAGTGTGTCGATGCTGCTGCTGTCTGTATCCGAGGCCAGGGTCTGCTCCGTGGACATGGACGAGATGTCATTGGCCGATGAGGACTGGGAGGCTGAACCTGACACCACATCTGATACATGACACATGCAACAGAGAGGACCGGGAGATACAAAGTTCAAGTAGCTGTACAGATAAAAATAATACAACCTCAATTTCAAAAAAGGTGGGACACCATGTAAAATGTAAAAAAAAAACAAAAAACAAACGCAGAATGCAAAAACAGAATGCAATGATTTTCAAATCATTGCATTCTGTTCACACTAACAAACCTTTCTGTTTTTTTGTAGATATACACTCATACACTCTATACACACTTTCTTTAAATAATATTCAGTTAGCGTTTGGGAACACTAATTGTTGACATTTTTTGAAAGTGAAATTCTTTCTCACTCCTGCTTGATATACAGCTTCAGGTGCTCAGGTCTCTGTCGTTGTATTTTGTGCTTCACAATGCGCCAGACATTTTTCATGGGAGACATGTCTGGACTGCAGGCAGGTCAGTCTAGTTACATGACCTCGATATGTTTACCTGTCAAATGTAGTTTTTTTGTAACTTTTCACAGCTTTCCCAGTCTTCTGCTGCCCCTGTCCTTTTTGGAACATGTTGCAGGCATCAAATTCAGATTCCGATTCAAATTCAGAATACAAGTCAAAAAGTATTCGCAAATCAGTGACTTCTGTTTTCATTTACGTTTGACACAATGTCCCAACTCTTTTGGAACTGGGGTTGATGAGGAAATTGTGACCTAATTGTGCTCTGGCTCCTTATAGCAGTTTGGTGCCCAATATTACAGATAATGAACGAGGACAGCACATGTACGTACCGGAGCAATCTTCTTTCATCAGTCCATTCTTATTCCTTTCTTCCCAGTCGATCACCTCTTCATAAATGAGTTCTGTAGAAAACAGAAAATGTTAAGAGCTGTCGTTGTGTACCGAGAACGTAACCTCAAATGTACATTAAATTCAAAATCGTGAATTTGTAGTTTAATGTGTATTAATTACCTGTGGTCTGGCCTTCAGCCCTTAGAAAAGTTATCAATTTGCTGTTAATAAGTCGTACTATATGTTTCTACATTTTACTGTCTTTATTTCTTGGTTTGGTAGTGCTGGAATGATTTAAGTTTTTTTTTTCTCACAGAAAACTGTTGAACAGTGCACAGACTATTACGGGCAAAAGATGTGTATTTGGCAGATTTGTCACAATAAATAAAGCTTTTTGTAAGTGACAAACAAAAGAATCATTCTAAGCCACAATTGACTGTCGTCACATTTTATGGCATCATCACCCTAAAAAAAAATACAGTCCTTGAAAAAAAATTCCTAATTTCAATAACTTGATCATGGGAGTTAATGAGTAAAGGGCTTCTGTGCATGTAACATTTTTCTCTGGCAGAAAAGCACTGGCACAGCAGAGATGAAGAGCTGAGATGAAGTGCTTGTGTGGTGAGAGGAAAAAAACAAATGGGTTTTGTTTCTATGACAAAAATATCTTGACATTTTCTAACACCTTGCTATTAGCTTAACAAGCACGCTGTGGTTGAATAAAACAACTGCAGACAAAGCAGGTGGAAATATCGCTTTTCTACTTCCGTGCCTCTGCTCTGCAGTACCCTCTGTGTGTGTGAGCGCAGGAGCTGAACCCTGCTCTTTGGTCAAACATGCAAAGGAGAGGACAGAGAAGCAAGCATGATCATAAATGAAAGCAAAACATGGGAGAGCTATCAGCATTTTTTTTCATCATTTTTTGTCTCTGATATGATAGCTTCTGTCTCAAATGTAATAAAGTAGCATAATGTAGGATTAAACAAATTGAATTAAATTAAATGTAGGTTTACACAGAATGAATAGTAATGCAAAGAAGCTGCAAAGCACACGTTGATTTTTTAATTCAAATGCCAACATTATAAACAAAGCTTTGAACTAGCTTCGGTACAGCCCTATATTTTACTGCTACAGCTATCACAGGTGGAAACAGAGTGAAATACAGTTTGTCTTATTTTTCATTAAGTTGTTGAATCGATTTGATACCTGTGAGGCATAAGCAGGTCTATTCCTCAGGCATAGTATACGCCATCAGTGTTCAGCACAAACAAACTTCACAGGACTATATGATTCTTTTGACCGTTTGCCATGTTTGTGAATCACCATAGAAACCAACACAGGTGTCTTTGTTGTTTTGTGATCTTTGTTGGTTGTATTTCTATCTAAAACAAATGCCAATATCGTCCTGATATACTGACTTTCATAAGAAGAAAGACAGACTTTAAATGCTTTGCACAGAACATCACATATACAGTATGTACACAAAGATATAGAAGAAACATGATTCTTAGATTTAGTTTCCTGCAACTTTAATTAAAATGTAAAGACGGTTAAGCTGCACTACTGGCAGACTGCCCTAGAGGGCAGTACATCCTACCTTTCCATTGCTCTATGGTGTGCTCTCTCTCTTCCAGCTGCTTATCTGAAATCTGGGGAGGAGGCTGTGAAACACAGAGAAATAAACGTATCAGCAAGGTCACACACAGCCGCTGCATTGATGAAAGCATGCCACCGCTGGAATATTCTCCTCACCGCATCAGCCTCTGCAGGGTCGTACCACACGTGAATGTAGGGGTGATTGAGGGCTTCCTCTACAGAGATGCGGCATTCAGGATCGATGACCAGCATTTTGGACAGCAGGTCCCGTGCTTGACCCGCTGTTATGGCAACAGGGAAAGAGGCAATGTTACTATGGAGATGACGTCACTTCATTTTAGCGGTCTTCATGAGAACTGATTACTTCCCCTAACGGTGTTGGGTAACATCTCTGGGAATGTCAAGATGTGTTCTCTGGTTTCTGTGATGTGATCTCTAACTGTAAATGCCACAGATCAGGACAGAGAGACTTTTGACCTGCATAGTCATTCTCTGAACTCGCTGTATAAAAGGTTCAGCTTCTGTGTCCTTGTAATTCTGTTAGGAAATGTCTTGTTCTATCAATATACTGTAGAGAAATGCCTCTATTTAACTAAAATCTGCACATCCTGGCAATATCCGTGTTAAGATATTTAAAAACACATTGCAATCTTCTGAAGTACATATACTATTAAACTGTAACAATATGCATTTAAAATGTTTTAGTGTCCTAAATTCTTACTCTTCAGTTTGTCATGTTCTGAATCAGAAGGAAAGGCCCAGTCTGGGAAAAGCTCAGCAAAGCTGACACCCGGATACTGCGGCTTGTTCATCACATAGTTCCTCACAGTTTCCATCAATCGGTTCATAAACTCCAGACTGGGCGTGCCCAGGACCTCAATCACTTTATTCCACTGGTCAATGTCTGGACAACATGTTGGTTATGGAAAACTCAGCTGCATTATGGACATGTACGTGTATCAGCAAATGAGAGGAATATTTGATTTCAAGAGAGAAATGCATCAAATTCATGCATTTTCCATACCACACATAAATATTCAGTGCAGAAAATAGTAAAGCAAGAGTCACAGCCAGGCCAGCCGATCTGTGAGGCTTTACTTAAGCAAAGCAGTGCTTTGAGCTAAATGCTAATGTCAGCATGCTAGCGTGCCTGCATGCTCAAAATAAGCATGCAAGCATGCTGAGGTTAAGCAGGTATAATATTTACCATGTTCAACATCTTAGTTTAGCATGTTAGCATGCTAACATTTGCAAATTCGCACAAAACATGAAGTACAGCTGAGGCAGATGGGGATGTCATTAGTTTTGCAGGTAATTGATCATAAACCAAGGTTTTGGAGAAATGGAAACCTGACAATGGCACTAGATGAAAAATCAGAGGATTAACAAAGTTATTATTCATCCTGGGAGAAAAAATAATGTGTGTACTAAATTTCTTGCAATCCATGCTAATACTCAGCTGCAAGAAATCAGAAGTACTACCGCTAGGTAAAGCCTGCAAGTATAAATCAGCATGCATAAAGTATGGATTTATTGCTGCATGTAAGAATGGCTATGAGTGCCTCTACTGCGGCTCTGCCTTGAAACCCTCTAAAATGAGTGTTTAAAACTGTTTAAACCTCAGCATCACTTCAAACAAATACACTCAGCACAGGCTGAAAAAAAAATAATGCTGTTTAGGAGGCCTTGGCATGAAAAAGTTCAGGAACCATCCATGTAAGATCCATCATCTGGAATCATGGACATGGACAGTAACTGACATTACTATCTCAAGAGCCATGCCACTAGTATGTCCAAACATACAGATATGCACATTCATCGGGCCTGCTGACTCATAATTGCAGTCAAAGGCTGTCACCTCCCCGATGAAAAGCAATCTATCCTAGAATCACACTGTGCCCTGTATCCATTCTCAGCCACTCAGGTGCAAATGGACAGTAGCACTGGAAGGAGGTGGTGAATGAAGGGGTGACCAAACCCATTAGAAACGGAGAAATGGACAATATAAATGCAAATGAATTGAAATGCTTCAATTTGATTCCCTCTATCAATTAAGGGCGTTACATTTATCTGAAAAACAACTCTGCAGATTAATAATCACTGACTAAGGCAGGGAACACATGGAGCTCTCAGTTTAAATTGGGGTCTGCTGGAAATCTTGAGTGGTCCTATTTAACAGATTTTGAGGAAATAACAGGGACATGTCCTGACAGACAAGTGTGCAAGCTGTCAAAGCAAAACTGTCAAGATGAATGAGATATTCTGAGCTAAACGGAGGTTTGATGGAAGGTGAAAGATGGAGGAGGTGGGATAAGGTGGGATAGATGGTGAGAGCAGAAAAGGATACGGTCGGTGCCCTGGAAGATGACGCTGCCCTTTACCATCTCTCCCATGATACACCCCACTGACCAGATGTCCACTGGGAACAGAAAACACAAACACAAACATAAACACACACACACAGAAGATATGAAATAATAATCACATTACATCAACCACATAAGTTAATGCACACTAAATATAAAGCATAAGTCTACACAGATGAACACCACGCTCCATGGTTTAAATCTGAATGATAAACACTGAATTGCAGAGCAGCTCCAGCTCTCATTATTTTGGTCCATCCTCGAGCTGTGGCCTGATGCTTTCATCATATTCATCTCCAGGCTGGCTTTCTTTTCTCTCTCTGGCTTGGGAACCAGACGCAGCCTTCCAGGCCTTTCTCCTCGCCTCTGCAGCTCTGCTTATCAGTTTACACAGCTGTTGCTCTCTTCATCACTTTCCCTGTGTGCGTGCTTAGCAGAGTAGGATGTAGTGTGTCTCTCTCTCTCTCACTCTTGGAGTTGACTGTTTGCTTTAGAGCGTGTATATGTGGCAAACAGCCATTAACTCCTCTCTTTCCTCTCTTTCAGTTTCACTAAAGCTGAGAGTGCTCTGTACTAACGTAACATTTCCAGATTGTACAGACCACTTTACGTCGAGTCTAAAAAACACAATGCATAAATCTTAAATTTAAACTTTGGACAGGTTACACTATTTATTGTGTCTGTGTAACAGGGCAGTTACAGACTTAAATGGCCAAAATGGCCACATACGAATCTTTGTAATCCTAACAATCAATCACTAGATACTGACTGAATGACCCATTAGCCTGAATTATCACATAAACGCTGAACCAAACTTGAGCGACGTGCCATGAAGAGAGAAGTGTCACAAGTAACACAGATGAAATTTATTTTTGATTTAAATGTTTGAATGGTGCTGACAAATCAAAAATGCTGTTGAAGGTTCTCTGTGTGAAAAATTCAGTTGTGACTCATGTTCTGGACTAAGTATTTATTCCTTCATGGGAATATTTATTTCACAGTTTGAGTGTGATGTTTTTTAGATGGCTAGGTTAATCAATGTATTTATGTTAACAGCTTAGTAGTTTAAGCCAGGTTAAAAGACAGTAGCAGATTGGTATCGTTATCAGCAGATGCTCAAAGTTGTGGTATTGAAATCAGTATCGGACACGATTCAAACATATTTAACAACCTAATTGTAAAACATTTATAAAGGTAGTCTTATAGTGAAGTGGTACCGGCTTATTTAGAAAAGACAAACAGCTTGGC
>JAJHUR010072481.1:17447-41679 GCA_027495735.1 Lutjanus campechanus | reverse complement strand
CAGAACGCATAGTTAACTGCTAATAAATGCATAGTTAACTGCTAATAAATAATAGTTGACTGGTAATAATAAATAAATATGTTGTTAGTTAACTGCTAATAAAGGCATAATAAACTATGTAGAAATCTTAATAAAAGAACAACAAAAGCTTAGTAAAGGTTTAACAATAAAAGGCATAATAGGCAAAAAATGTGTTTGTAATGCTATTATAAACACTTACATTAATTAACATACTTAAGAAGTCTATAAATTGTTATAAAGTTTCTTGTAAGTGTTTAGAAAAGTTGTATAATCTAACAATAACATGTTTATTATGCTATTATTAACATGTATGTCTTAATAACAGATATTGATGTAAATAAGCATCTTATAGTTTGACTTAGCGGATGCACACTGCTGGTTTAAGTCCTGCCATTAGTCCCCGGCAAACAATAAAAAACCTCCAAGCTGCAACCTACATGCTGAAAATGTCCAATGAGTGCCTGGGATGCTAATGATATGAACATAAACAAGCGAACGAACGAATGTTACCAGTGATGGAGTCATTTTAATGCCAGAGCTTGCGTCCCGACATGCAAATGTTCCGTCAAAACAAGTTCCTTCTCGACACTATTTTGCACCAGTACTGTTGCTGCATCCTGGGCTTGGCACCACCCAAGACGTTTGTGATTGGTTCAAAGAAATGCAAACGAGGCAGGGTGTTTTTTTCCTCTACAGCAGAATGTGCATGTGTGGAGTCAGACTTGGCTATGTGAGACTAAGCATCTTATAACAGCCTTATTACCTACAAACTAAGGGTTCTTACAGGCACCTTAAAGTTAAAGTGAGTCGTACATTAGCCAGTTAAAAGGAAGCAGGAGGAGATTTTTATTTAGATCGTTTTATTTTTGAGGTTATACTTGGTGGTTATGGTGGTGGAAACAGTACTGCTTTTGTCCACAGGGGTCTCCAAAATCAGCAAAATATGAAAGCTCCTTGTGGTAACTTTAAGTAAAGGATCTGAATACTTGTAATGAAACCACACACAGAAATAAAAACAAACAGTCAATGATGGTATGATAAGTTCTCATAGCTGATTGTCACCCCAGCAGGGATCTGCTGATGTGACACCAGCGCTGGAAGCAGGCATCAATCGGCCCCGTCGCCATGGTTATCGTCTCATTGGGGGCTGCTGGTATACTCAGCCTGTTGACATTTATCTCTCACCCCCCACTCCCCCTCCTGCAGCAGGGCAGCCCCTGCTGCCTGCTTATCTGCAGTCTCAAAGAGCCCACATACAGCGCAGCATTACAGCACGCGGCGCTCTGCAGCTCGCAGTACGTTCACTTTAATCACTGACATCCACAAGTGCTGCACATTTGACTTTGCTCTTCCATTAAGAACATAATGTCCTGACAGTTTGAGCAGATACACAGGATGAAGATCAGAAGCTATCTGGCTCTTTAAAGTTGGATGTTTGCAGAGCTCTCTTTGAAGATGTAGCCCCCTAAAATGCTGAGTAAAACATTTTTATTTTTTCTGCAGAAAATACAGCAAAAAAGCTTGAGAAATCCATTAAAAAGACAGTGACCTTTTTTCAAACAAACATACAGGATCCAGACTGGAGGATGATGTTTTAGTTTTGAATAACAGGCATGGAGAGAAATGTTTTCTGTGGTCGACCACAGACATTCCTCCACAGTGTGAGTGGGTACAAGCACAGATTGGCCCTCAAGTACAAACCCGAGGCAGGCTGCTGCGTGCATGACTCACCGTTTGAAGGAGAAGTTGTGCAGTGTTTAGCTGGTCACTGTGAAAACAACATATTACTATTTCATGTCTCCTTCATCAAATGTTGATGCTGACATGTAAACGTTCTCAGGACAAATGCTGCTGGAGGAAAAGCGCAGCCAGCGAGGGGGCAGTTTATCTCTTCCCACAGGGGAAGTGAATGTATGGATGGAGGAAGGATGGATGGAAGTGGGGGAGGGGGGGGTTTACTGTGGTTAGGGGTCCTAGAGCAGGTGCAGAGACGTTGAGTACGTCTCCATGGCAACATGAGATTTCTCAGAGATGTTTGGGTTCACCACGAGCGAGCTCCAGAGATGTCTCATAATGAGATAGTTACCATGAAACTGGTGAGTGGAAACCCAACACTCATATAAGTGTCCGATGAATCCAATGGATGGTAAGTTAACTCACTTAGACACCAACAAAGATTAATTTAATCTAATCAGAGTTGAGCAAAACTAGGTTTAAAATGAGTAAATCCAGATTTAAAATTCAAAACTAATCTATGTTTTGTAAATCCAAGTTCAGCGATGTTAACTGATCATTCAGGAAAAATCCGGTCTTGTCTTTCAATATGAGCAGCGCTGTGTGGATTCAGCAGAAAGACAGAGCAGGACGTGTGTTAGCTCTCATCTTTCCCAACCGGGAGATGACAATGTAATAGTTCTGTAATAATGATGATACCTAATAACTTCGCATTAAGAATAATTATTGAACTTTACAGTTTTGCAACTGAATTTTTAAAAACTACATCATTTCATGTGTACAAAGTTCATTCTTGTCTCACATTGTGGTATATTCCAGTGTATTATCAAAGAAAGTTATCATTTATTATTATACAGCATATTTATTGTATTATTTCTCATTGAGGCAGACTACTTAAAAGTTTTTGGGATATTTGAAGGACCAGGGGCCAATTATTGGCCCATTTGAGCCTGTAAAAAATGTGGAGCCATCTGTAGTCTGCTGTGTAGTTTCTGGCAGGCTGTGACTCGGCAAAACAACAAATACAACCAGAAATGTGATTACTGAGCAAGCAGGAACCTGTTCTGGGCTCACACACAATGCACCACATATTTCACTAATATTGAACAGTTGGGTTATTGAAGCCCTGGAAGCTTGTAAAGGGATAAACTCAGTGGAAAAACTGTCTGTGTTGCCTAAAAAAATTAAAGTTGATTGAATATGAAAAGACAAGTTGAGGTACTTTTGTAGTGATTCGAAACAAATAAACTTTTCAAGTCAAATAAATTTGAAATCTATTGCAGTAAATTGGCTCGAAATTTTGAGTTTTCTCAACCTTTTCCTTTTTAAAAGCGTGTTGGAGCTATTTCGTTTCAACATTTTCACAAAGACAACATGAGAAAACTTCCCCCCGTGAATTTATAAAGTTTTAACTGTAACGGCGCAGGGACTGAATTTAATACTAATCTCCATCGTGGTTCACAGTGTTTTCATTCAAGTGAATCAGAGACACACAGCAAGTTTTCATCACATATGTTTTCTGCAAACTATAAAGAAGAAGGGTCAGAGGAGAGTTTTAACTTTAAAACAATGCATGCTGGGACGTCTGTTAATATTCTGATCATGTTTCAAGAAACTTAATTTAATGAGTTGATTGAACTCTGTACAGGACATTTATTTAATCTAATCTTCTATCGGCTATTTTATTAAAGACGATTAAAAACGCATGATAAAATGTCATAAATTATATCACTCCTAGTAAGCATTTATTATAATTCCATTGTTTGCTAACAGTAAAATAACATTAATTAAATGTTTCCAAGTTTAACTTTAAAGTTACCATTGATTACGATGGTTATTATAAAGCATTAATAACCTTTTTTAGAGGTGCTGACAGATCTAATGAAAAGTAGTGCTGAGGTAAGTAGGTTAATCACCTTATGCATCAGGTCTTCATTGTAAGGCCAGGTGTTGGCTGTGGGCGTGTGTCCGTCCTCTGTGTCCGTGTCCACCGCAGAGGACCCGTACGCACTGTCCGAGGACACCAGCCTCATCTCCTCCTGCCTCTGTGCTTCACCTGTGTCCTCCATTATGTTTCTTCTCTAGTTCAGTCGCACTTTACTGATCGAAAACAGACGAGCTTCTGCAAATAAACCAAACGTTTCAACTTCCTCTCGGCTGGTCGTCACCTCTGCCCCTCCGTTTTCTCATGCCCCGGGTTTAAATCCTCCTCATCAGACGTCAAACTACCGCAGTCCTGTGGTTAAAGCACGCACAAACCGGACTAAATATTTATATGAAAGTGTTCCAGTTGGTGTAGTTTACAGTATTTATGAGGTAAAACCATGTCAGGGAATTTCTACAAGGAAGCGACAACAGAGAGAAGTTCAGCACCCCGGGGAGCGTCTCTGCTTCTCCTAAACATGTCCATCATCTGCTTTAAAGGGAAAAAAAACAAAACAACTTATAAACTTACAGTCTAGGGGCCATATCACAGGAACTTCCTGTCTTAAGTTAGTAAGAAAGACTCCAAGATAGGATTCCCCCCCCCCAAATTTGATATTACAGAGGCAAGAAGAACAAAAACTTTAGAAGTCCTGTTTTATCTGATTCATTCTATCTAGGGCTGCACAATATGGTAAAAAAAAAAAAAAATCATCATCTGATGTGGAGGATGTGAATCCTGAACATTCTTTGTTCAGTGTTCACAGAGCAGAGGGGACGAGATGTGAGATAAATCAAGAAATCAAGATACAACTGCACACACGCAGATACAGATAGAATGATGTATACAGAGATATATGAATAATCTTCTAATGTTCCATGTCAACATCATATCCCGAATAAGATCAAAACCAGGATTCTCATGCACACGTAAACACACTCTACGTCTGCCAAATGAACACTAATCAACATAAATGTCCTCAATGATTATCATAAAAATGTTTACATTAGAAAGATATTGCAAGAAAACAAACATCATCATCCAAGGGTTGAGAATTTCCTTTTGCACATTCACTGCACTGCTACCGGTTGGGCAAGTGGGTTAGAAATCTACTTGCCCAAAGTCAATTTTTGTTCTATTTATTGCTGGTTATCAAATAGCAACAAAGGCTTAAGTTAATTGTCGTGTTTAATGCAGGGCTGCAACATCTACTGCACAAAATGTGTGAAAATAATGAAAAATATGCTTTCAAAGTCCACGGTGATGTCTTTAAATGTCTTGCTTTGTCTAAAATCCAATGAACATGATAATTAACGAAGAAAATTGGGAAATCTCCACATTTGAGAGGCTACAAGGAGCATTTTCTGTCATTCTTGCAGGAAGAATGACCAGTCAATTAACAAAATGGTTCAATTCTTTTTTTTCACTTGCCAGATTTACTAGCCTGTCATCGCATTTTACTTGCCCTGGGCAAGTGAGCAATCCTTACTGCCGTTCCCTGTTTTGTGCAGACATCAGATTAAAATGTTGTTGTTTTTTTAAAGTTTTCTTGTTGTGACATCACAAATTATAATAGTTTTCAATACTTTGCCCCACTTGGATTTCTTAAGACTTCTGATATGTTTTAAATGACATGTTGAACAGATAAAAGAGTTTCTGCTGCGATTTGTCTGGGGTCATATAATACATCAACTAATGGTGATAGAAACAGCAATAATAAACACCCTAGTGCAGCTAGATTCAGTTAGACATGGTAAGAACAAACAGCAGGACAAATACCTTCTTTTAATTTTCTTTTTTCTTTTTTTATTGAGTCATCAGTCACGATGCCTGTCCTACGAGCTTCTCCAGAGGCATACAGTGACAGGCTGAAGTACCCAGACAAGAGCCACAGGGCTCCAGATGACTCACTAACCAGACTGCTGCACGGACGGAGACCACAACCCCCCCAAACACACACCATTATTACAAATTAGATAATTAGACAGCAGTTTTTAATAGTTTAACAGAGCACTGGAGATGAACGGACAACATACACTCTTCCTCTCAAACTGTATAGAAAAATAACATCTGTTACACCCATTATTCTGCGCTCTCATATCAATAAAACTGGGGCTTCACTGAAGCAACTGTGCTGTGCAAGGTAAACAAGGTCACTTGAAAACTCATATGGTGGCCAACTATTATATAAAGGGACATTTCACCCAAAATAAAAAAAAAACATTACAGTCAAATTATTATATTTTTCCTCTCACGATTTTCATCCTCTATTTATCTGTCTAGATTGTTCTGGTGTGACTTGCAGAGTTTTTAGAGATATGAGATGTAGAGATGTCTGCCTTCTCTCCAATATAACTAAATGGCACTCAGCTTGTAGTGTAGCAAAAAAACAAACAAACAAACAAACAAAAAAAAACATCTGAAACACTCAACAGCGATGTCTCTTTCCAGAAATCGTGACCTGGTTCCTTTGTTGTGAGCATTTTCATGTTGGAACTATTTTCTTTCTACCGAACAGCACCCACCAACTGCATCACCACACTAGCACAGCTCAGTAGTGCTAACGTTACAGCTCAGCCAGAGAGGACATGATTAATGTTGACATCCCACAATGTCATGAGCGTGAGCCTCTCTTCCATGAGAAGGTGGACACTTCTTTCTGCACTGTGATAAAACTGAGGTGTGGCTAGGTAGAAAGAAAATAGTTCCTACATGAAACAACTCAGAACAAGGTCTGTGGATTATCTTAAGTAAACAAGTCATGATTTCTAGAAAGAGACGATACTGTTGAGCTTCATGTCGAGTCCCATCTAGTTCCATATCTCTAAAAGTCTGCAACTCACACAAAAATGATCTAGACAGATATATGGCACTACAGGCTAGAGGAAAAATACGTTTTTTTTTAAATTTTTGAGTGAACTGTTCCTTTAAGAACATAAATGGTCACATAAAACTAAGAAAAAAGCAAACTAAGACACAGACAGGGGGTTTCACTATCCTCTGAAAAGGCATTCATTGCACATCTCTGGAAGCTTTTATCCTGAAGTAAACAATTCATCTCTGACTAAGTAAAGGCAGCTTAGATTCTCTTGATCACGCTACAATAAAACACAAACGTACAGTGGTCTGTTTACTATTATTGGTTGGTGGACTTTGGAGTCGAAATACACCTTAGTGTGAACAATAACCAACCCGTGAGCCAAACAGAGCACACACAGTGACAATACTGCATATTAACTGATACAAAGGAGGTATAACTGACTGTCTAACCAGGTTTACAATTTGAATGTCTCGCATTTTAAAGAAAAGTTCCACAGTTTGGAAAATACGCGCCGTTTTGTCAAGAGTTAGATGAGAAGATCGATACTTCTTTCTAGTTTGATGAACCTATCAAACAGCCGGTTAGCTTAGCACAAAGACAGTGAAGAGCCAGCCCGACTTTGTTCATAAGTAACTAAATTATTCAAGTAAAATTTGCTTTTTAACAGCAAAATTCAAGCACATTTCAGTCACTTTCATGATAAAGGGTAAATGCCCCCCTTTTCATTCCAGTGCCCATGTCAGTCAATCTAGTAGAGTCTGGTGTGAGACACCAGGAAACAACAAACAAATATTAAGATTAGTGCTGTCAATCGATTAAAATATTTAATCGCGATTAATGTCATGAATGTCATAGTTAACTCGTGATTAATCGTACATTAATCGCACATTTTTATCTCTTATAAATGTCCCTTGAATTATCATTTTAATACTCTTATCAACATGGAAAAGTGGATAGGCTTGCTTTGTACAAATGTTTTTTTTATTGAAAACAACGTGTAGTGTTATATTTCACACTACTTAATGCACTAGATTCATACTTTTCCAAATTACCTCTGTGTTAAATATTGTCAGAGATGCCGCATACGGACGGATTTACCTCCATCAGCTGGCGGTAATGAAATGCGCTAAATGCATTTCAGACGCTAAAATCTCCCGAAGAATCCAATCCAAACATAGATGAATGAAAGGTTGTTTGTAATATATATAATTCTAATTTGTGATCACTGACTTTATTAAGCCGACTGCATCTAACACAGCGACACGCAGCGTGCAGCCTTGATGGAGACGCTGTAACGTCTGACCGCAAACAAAGTAAGTGATCCGTGTCAGCTTAATATCATGACTTTAAAAGCACCGAATTAACGAATTTCGTTATAACAAAATATGAAGAATTGTAAAATATAATTTCTTTGAGGCTATTCAGTCAGTCTAACGAAGATCAAGTGTGGCTTGTTCAGTCAATATTGTTCATTATTGATAGTGCTGAAATTATACTTTCTGCCTAAAATAATTGATACCTTGATACACTACCTACCAGCCTTAGGGTGGAGCAGCCATTCACTACATGATGTGTTGTGAAATGCACACACATTAATGTGGCGGCTGCAGAGTCGTCGCCGTCGTGGCCACAGCTTATAAAAACTACAAGTTCACTTGGTCACAATGAACGTTAATCTCGCGATAAAAAAAATGACGCCGTTAAAATTGATTTGCGTTAACGCGTTAATAACGCGATATTTTTGACAGCACTAATTAAGATAGTTGGTTTACATGAGGGATTGTGTAAAAGAAACTGAAAAATCAAGCACTTTTCATTAAATATATTCAAATTCAAGCATATTCCTAAACTTAAAAACATAACAGATAAAATTAAGCATTTTCCAAACTTTCAAGACTGTTCTGAGTGGCTAGTATTCATTGCCTTCATTGGTTGGTTTGGTTTAGGCGTGAGAGATGATGATTGGTAAGGGTTAGGGTAAGTCAATCAGAGGCAGGGTAGGGCGGGTCTCACCTTCGCCATAGTAATACAAGTAATTTGAATCTCTGCTGGTTACATGGCAACTGGTCCAATAAAGAAATAGTCATAGCCTGACACTTGTGTCCAGTGGACACTCAAGGAATTTACTAGTTACTCCCGACAACAGGAGGAATTTCATGGAATACATGGCTGTTGTGCCCCCTCAGTTTGGCCTTATGCCCCTCAAAAAATGATATGCCCTGAGCGCACAGTGGCCTTCATGCCCCGCCCTAACTGCCTCAGCTGATTTCTCTTCTGCTAATTTGTCAATACGGTTTTACAGAGTTATTTGTTGAGATTCTGAATTCTTATAGGGCAACATCAAGTGAAACACTGCACAAATTACATGGTGTAGATTTCTAGCCCGGGGACTGCTGGTACACAGGGCTATATATGACTATAGTTTGATAAATTAGCGAACAAATAAGACAAGAAACTCAACATAGGATGTCATGCATTGCTAGTATATCGCTACATTGACTTAGCTGACCCAGTGGCCTTCGAAGTGTTGCAAGCCTAATGAGAACTATGGCCTAATGTTTGTAACATTAATGGGAACAAATGTAACGCTCGTCCCCCTGACTCCTAATCCTTCAAAAAAAATTAACTGTTTTTGTAGGCTTAATTTAAAAAAAACCCATTTCATCCATTCATTTCAGATAGAATCATCCTTATCCCTTAAAAATAAATAAATTTGTTATTTAAAATCATTGTTTTATTTGATGGGCAAAGTAGCCTTGCCCCTAAAATGATGTGATTCCAGGCCTGGTCCTGACCAAGAAATAGCCGGCACATCACCAGCACTGTAAAACGCACACTTCAGCTTTTGTACAAATTACATAAACGACGTGAGCCACGGCTGATTTGGTTAGCAGACTTTGTGCTAAGCTAAGTTAGCTGGCTGCTCGCACTAGCTTCATGTTTAACATACAAACATGAGATTAGTATCAACATCCTCATTTACCTCTTGACAAAAAAAAGAAGCAAAAAACGTATGTCAGTCAACTATTCCTGTAAAGTTTCATCCAAATTTTCTTCACCTTGCCAAGTTGACTTTAGCAGTCAAAAGAATTCTGGAGTCCAAAAATACACCAAATTCACAGGATTTCACCTTGGAAACAACAGATGACCAAACACTCACTGAATGTTTCAATATATCATCGTCATGCGGGTTTGCTCAGTGGTCATTCAGTCGAAGCTCAGTGTTTCAAGAGGAATTTTGGATGTAGCCTAGCTATGTACGGCCTTGATGCTGCAGCTGTCCCGGCATTTCCTCTGATCAGTGGCTTTGTCTTTTCCAACAATGGACATCAAAGACAACTTAACACTTTCCAGCCAGTTCAGGGAGCTAACAAACAAAACAAATACCTTTAAAAAGATACCACATGTTGAAAATATTATGACACAGTAAACAGAACTAAAAAAAAAATGAAATAAGACCTAAGAACCCTCGTTCTCTTTCCTTATTTTTTCCTCTTACAGGTCCAAGTATTTAGTGATGTGTCTGTGCAGGGCAGGGACAGTGCAGGTAAAATGAAGTGATGTGACCTTTTCCAGGACCTTTCATTTCTCCCACTGTAACCAAGTGACCTCTGTGTAACATTATAGTCTTACAGTAAAGTGCACTTTATCTGTCTGCTCCATATGCTTACATAATAATGCTTCAAAATAAGCACAATAATATGATTCAGAGGTTCCGCTCTCCCTTGAAATGAAGATAGAACACAGCAAGGAGCCTGTTGTTGAGTTTTGACAACTGCTTCCTGATTCTTTCAAAGCAAAACTGAAAGCTGTGCGTTCAAACAGAGTTCAAACATGCGCAGAAGATTCTCTTCCATACTCCGACCCAGACAGACCCGGACTGAAAACCTGCGTGCCAGCTAAACAACACAATACATCTGGCACCTGTGTAACCATTCAGCAAACAATGACACAAGTCTTTGCGCTTGCAAACATCTTTGTGCAAATTTCCAGCAGTCATATCCTCCTCTTTTAAGTCCGTATTACCACTTCACTGAGAATATCTTGACTCCTCAGTGCAGGAAGATGCCTTGTTGTTTATGTGCCCTTGAGCTCTGAGTCGACCTTCAGACAATATCCGCTTCACACGGGTTCTCTTGGAGCTCTCCAAGTGCATGTCCAGCTCTTCCTCAGTCTTCCTACACATGTGTTGAAGTCTACAGTCTCTCCTCTCTCGGGGCTACCTGATACGCCCGTCACTTTTGACTGGCCCCAGTTCAGACTTGGGGTCTGGGGACAGAGAGCTCCAGGAGGTCTTGGAGCAAGGTCCCAGAGCCGGGCAAGACGAAGTCTGTGTGGCGCACAGGTCGCCTGTAACCCAGAAGTTCCCTATGCTGCTGTCCACCCACGACTCAAGGGGCTGTCCCACCAGCTGGGCTTTACGCTGGGCCTCCTGCATGGCGGGGTCCTGCGGAGGCAGCTTCAGCACAGAGCTCAGCTGCTGGAAGCTCTGCTCCAGGTACAGGTTACCTGGAGGACCTGCGTGAAGCCAGCTGTCCTCTTCTGGAGTGGACAGTCAGATGTGCAGACAAAGAGAAAATGAAAGTGGAAATGAGCTTTTTAAAGATTCAATCAACATTCACAGTTATCTCATATTAAAGGTTATATCTATGACAGCTGTTTTCAAAGTCTGAGACTGTGGGCTTCCTCTCAGACAAAGCATGGTAAAAGGCAGCCCCCTTAGTTTACTTGTATAGTTTAACTCAATGCCAGGATCACAGAGACTCAATAATTGAGTCAAGATTGAAAACGAATGTTATATAATATATTTCTTACCTTCATTCACTGAGCCTCACCTGAAACTGTTTGGAGCCCCCCTGTGGAGGCCCACCTCTGATCTTTGAGATTCTGAACATTATTGTAGCAACAACTATTTGCTATGTAAAGATTAGTGGTGCCACAATTTCAATATTAAATAGAAAGAAATCTAAGAGTGGGAAGTGGGAAAACATGTATTTTTGATTTTGGGGTGATCTGTCCCTTTAAATAAAAAAAACCAAACAAACTGAATCATGAGCTTAAAATTGAGAGTCAAATCAAATTGTGGATTTGGAGTATCGTGACACCCCTAGTAAGGATATAGTGTAATGTCATCCTGAGCAGAGAATAAGGTCACACTCTGTCTATGTGTGTTGTAATCCAAGCTTCTGTTCTTTGTTCTGGTAGCTGATGTGCCCTTTTTTTATTGACTGTGTGTCCCAAGCTTGATTTAGTTTATTCCACTTTGCTATAGAGCTCCATTGTTGTCCAAACAGATCAATGAGCTCCTTCATTTCAAGACAGACTAACACAACACTGGTTCTGGTCTTTCATGGGTATTGCTGACAAGGAAAAAGAAAAGAAAATGACCTGCTTTCTCCCTTAACTGACATAACTACAATCAAATGCTCTGAATCCATGTCTCACCTTTGCGTAGTGGCTCCTTATCTTTGAAGGTTAAGGGCATGACGAGGAAGCGAACCTCCGCCACGCGCTCCCACTGTTTTAACACCCGTACCGTCCAGGTACCAGGCCGCAGGGGGCGCTGCAGTGGGGGTTTGTACTGGGTGTATTCAGCATCCACATCCACGGTAATGTCGTAAGACGCTGCCACCACCAGAGCTGGGTCAATCCAAACAATAGTGGCTGTGAGGTTGGGACCACGTGCCCACTTCTGGACTGCAAGTGGTTCATTAAAAGGGCCGATCACCCCGCCGAAGTTACGAAAAATTCTTTCTTTAGGATCCCATTCTGTGCCGATCTGCCGGGGAGGAAGACAAAAGGAATCACAGGCTGTAGTGTCCACAAACAATGATGGTTTATGTCACACAATTAGAGCTGCAACATTTAGTTGATTAATCAATTAGTTGTCAACTCTTACATGAATCACCAACTACTTTCAGTTACCTTTGACTTTGGGAAACACTGATCAACATGTTTTACCATTTTCTGACATTTTGTGGACCGAACAACTAACTGATTAATCAAGACAATGATTGACAGATTAATCAATAATGAAAATAATCAGCTGCAGCCCGAGACACTGTATAGTTATTCATTGTCTCCTCTATGTATTTGACTTTCATATTGGATTTGAGGGCAAGGTGAGGGAATATGTTAGCGCTTTCCCTCCTAATATTAACATATTTTATTAAACTAATTAAACTTCACAGTTCAGTTTTGCCAGATCAAGCTCGGATAAAAAAAGAAAAAGCACCCCAATTTTTTCATATCTGGAAGAAAATCTTCTTAGACAGCAGTTTTCTTAAAGTACTTTATTATTAAAAGTTGCACAGGACAGAAACTTCAATGTTAATGAAGGATCCTCATCATCTTCTTCAGACAAGAGGTGCACTTACCTCCAGATTCTTGAGCCTTTCAAACTCCTTGAGGTTTGTCTCGAGCACCAGCGTAGCTTGTGGCACTGCCCACATCTCCAGGGTCTCCCTGACCTTTGAACCCACAGCCTGGGCTTCCTGACGCACCAGGTAACCTTGGAAACGGTCGTCATAAAAGTACAAGTGCACTGATAGAGGATAGCCTACTGGTTCGAACCTACAGTGAGGAATTGAAAACAAAACACACAAATGAGATTATTCCTATTCAGCTTAGAAATACACCTGTTATATCAGTTACAGATGAAAAAATGTTGTCAACGGACCTGCAGACCTCTGCGTTGCTCTGAACAGTTGCCAGGTTCTTCAGGCCCAGACGGAAGAAAGAAGTGTAAGCAGTGAGAGCCACATCACTGAGTGAACTCACGCCATCCAACTGTTCAAACAGGCTCTCCCAGTATGCCTTAATGGCAATGGTGCCTGGAGCGTACTGGCCATACAGGTGAGTGTCCAGGATGTCTATGGCCTCCTGGTTCACTGTTGACTCAAACTTACGGGCAAAGAATGTCGGACGGGTCAATTGCTGTGGGTTAGAAACAGAAAAAACAGAACAGAAATTAGCCTTTTAAGACACTGAACCAAATTGGGAGTAATATATGTGAGAGACTGTTCTACAGCTGGCGCTCATCTGGCTCACTCACCTGGATCCGAATGAGATCTTGTGGTTTGAAATCGTTGGGAGAGCAGCCACACCAGTCCACGATGTGCTTGTACTGGCATTTACAACCCAGTTTACGATTCCAGTTGGTGACGCGCAGGTTGTTGTCCACCAGAGTGTCACACATATGACTGTTCCCGAGCACCGTGTGGAAGAAGGACTGGGAAGAGGGAGTAAATGCATTATTTCTTCCAGTAGGGATGGGCATCTATTTTTTATATCTTCTTGATATTTCACCAGAGTATATATGGAGGTATGTGTGTAAAACTTGTGTAAAACAGCTCCACTGTACTCCACTGCTGACAGTACCCACTCAAAGTAAGCAGAGCTCATTGTCATGGCAACGCTATTCCTGTAGTTGGGAAACAACACACACTCAGGAGCTTTGGTCTTGAGAAGCTGCAGCATTTATTCACTAACAAATTAAACCCTACACTATGCATTTATTGCCAACAACTTCTGTGTCACTTTTATCATCTGACCTAAACCCAAAATACTCCCAAACAGGGGCAGAGGCATTTTCTTTTTTAAAGATTATTCTTTGGCCATTTTTGCCTTTACTTTGATAGTGACAGCTGAAGATATCACAGGAAAGGTGGTCGAGAGAGAGAGAGAGAGAGAGGGGATGACACGCAGCAAATGTCGAACCAGCAGCCGCTGCAGAGGACTGATTGCCTCAGTATATGGGGTGCATGCTCTACCAACTGAGGTACAGGGGCACCCAGGCATTTTTATTTTTTACTAGTCAGCTCCAGCTCCAGCTCCATAAGGGATCATTCAAAAATTTCATTTGAATGCATGCATGTTTTCCAGTCTCCAAATGCAGTTATCTTTTTAAACTGTGTCTAAAATTATTTCTTATTAACCTACTTGCGTTGCTAAGTTGGTTGACAAGCAGGTGAATAGCACAAATTGTGTGAGTCTTGTAACAGTCACTTTAATTTAGCAAATGCTATGCAACAAAACAGTTTACAGGGCCAGAGTACTCCTCCATTGTTACAGTAAAGTAAGTAAACCTCAAAATATTCAAGAAACCAGAAAGGAGAACACTATCGTTATGGTTATCTAGCAAACATCAGCTTGGCTCAGTGCTTCCGCTGGTAACATTTATCCATGGTAATTAGCCTTTCACACAACTCAGCTGTAAAGATTGCAGGAGGACACTCAAAGAATCGGAACTGGGAATCGTTCAGAACCAAAATTGATAAGCGGAATTGGAGTCAAAATCGTTAAAATCCAAATGGTCCCCTAGGCTGATTGCTTTGGCAATTAGCTTATCACTTGGTGAAGCTAATTTCTGAACAGGCTAATTACTGAACTGAGTCTTTATCGACATTACAGCGGAACAATAAATACATTTAACATCAACAAGACAGGTCAGCATCATAAAATACAGAGAGAGGATCAAGTTATTCTAAGGTTACTGTACACTGTCATGTAAGACATGTATAAACAGTTTCTAACCACTGACTAAATTGTGAAAGGTCATGTCTCTATGGCATCAGACAACAGGAACAAACCACTGCACTTCCTCTGAGACATTAAACCACAGAGTCAGATAAACTCAAGTGAACCCTACTCTCGTCTGGCACCTCTGCTGCACACTGCGCCTGAAAGCTTAAAGTATTACATTATCTCCGCTGCTAGGCTCCTCTGACTTGGCAGGGGAGGACGAGCATGAGACAGACTTGTATATCAAACTGTCTGTCTCAACTACAGGAGATAAACAGACCACCTAAGGCTTTCTTACCTCAGCAGGGAGCAGAGCGTAGGAATAGAACTGCTTCAGCCCAGACACCAGGTCATCCTGGGAGTTGATGACGTACTCCACGAAGCGGCGGGTGAGCGCAAACCAATCAGAGCCACCTGAGACCTCCAGGCCTTCTGGGATGCTGCGCTCGCCGAGACGCCACATGTGGTTGTCACACTCATGGAAGAGACGGTCAAGGCCTTGCTTCTTAATAAACCTTCAACACAGAGCACAGTTTAGATTGATGTGTGGAGGAGACACAGCTTGTTGCAGCGTTCATCAAAGTAAATGATCAAATGAACCATTTCTGTCTGAGCTGCCATGATGTATTATATAATGTTAGAAAACTCTGTTAAGTGTGTTGTTTCTTGCCTCCCGTGTGTGATATCAACAGCATGGAGTTTAAAATGTTTTATTAATTGGTCCCATTTGCTGCAGCCCACTCACTTGAATATCTCCACAGGATCCACCAAGTAAGTTTATGTCCATGCATCGTTCATCACTACCACTTAGTCACTACAAATTTCTGTCAAAAAAATACGAACTATCCCTTCAACTCACTGGAGGATAAAACACTTGGAAAGTTTGGAAATGTTAAAACACCAACCAAATGTGTGCTTTCACAGACTGTGTATCTTACAGCTAGCATACTCACCGGGCATTTTCTCTCCCATGGGACTTGAGAAAGTTCTTGTCTCTTTGCTGCGACAGGAACGCCACCAGTTCATCATTGGTTCTGCAGGAGGGTGTTCAGGTGAGAATTGAAAGGAAGAAGAGGTAGGTCAGCACAGAAAACAGATTTCCAGAAGATTTTTTTGGGAAATAAAATGCCGCCTGATAATATCCATGAGTGAAATCAGTTACTTTGGACAGGATTTGGTTGACAGAGGCTTGTCTGTGTGCATCCAACCAACACAAGCTTATCATTACCCCTTGAGTTCTTTTGATAAGGACAACAAGTAGCCCAAATATTGATCAACAAGAAAGATTATTTACTGCCAGCTCTGTGATTCAGTGACCAAAACAATCCGTTTAATGCTGCTACCAGACTCCCATTTTCATCTGAAAAATGCTATGACTGCTACTTTATAAATTTGCAGTTAAAGTCACAGTCACTGTAGGTCAGTATGGAGAATTAAAACTCCATGCAGAATTGAAATTTTCAGACACCAATGAGAAAGGCAATCAAAAAAGATTCAAAACAAACTGAAAAGTTTTCAAGACTGAAACTCTGATGCACGACACCAGTAACTGCACTAGAATCAAAGGCAAGTTGCCTTTTTATTGTTTGCAATTTTTCCCCACACATTTGTTTATTTATGTGTGGTGGCCTGCCACAATATCAACATGAGCCTACACATTGATTTTCTATTTCTGAAGCTGCGCTTCCCTCTTCCTCTCTTTCACTCTCACAAACACATGACAACAGACCTGTCTGTGAATAGCATGATGTTACACACTCTCACTCACTCATGTGGGTGGACGCCCAAGTATATTTTGCGACCTATTTTGGTAGTTTTTCTTTTTTTTTTAATCTGAGAGAAAGACACTTGATTAACAGACAATCACCCCTCACTCTATCCCTCCCTCACCTGTTTGGTCTGCTGTGTGAAAAGGGTTTTACAGTTACTGAAAATCGCACACGCTTGGTTAAGAAACAGAGTCTACTGTTTAGTGTATATTCCTACTTATGCCATTGTTTTGTAAAAGCTGGCACCAATGTCATTCTGTACCACCTTTTTCCCATTGTTTCAATAGGCTAAGTCATTAATAACAAACGTCCTACACATGCTGCTGCTATGAAAACAGAATCGCAGGTGGAAAAATCCAACGCGAGTTGTTTTTTGTAATCATTTATTTCTTTGTGAGCTCTTTGTGGCACCAAAGAAAATACATAAATACGCACATCAGAAGCATTAAAATGCTGCATAAACTTCTGTCAGTCATCAGAATATGATTTCCCCAAGTGGGTCCTGATGATGTTTTTAAAGCTTTATTATCTGATGTTTTTTATGATTTTGTTTTTATTAATTCCCTCCCTATTGTGTGATTGTGTTTTTTTGTTTGTTTGCTAATTGTGAATGTTTCTAGTCCTCCTGTCTCTTGAAAAAAGAGATCTTAATCTCAATCAAAAAGCCTGATTAAATAAAGATTAAACAAAATAAATGAGTACAGTGAGTTAAAAGCTACACATGGATATTTGACAATTCTGCTGTGGATTCAGGAAGTTACATATTGTTACTCAGCTGGACCAACCTGGTGGGGAAATCTGTGGCGCTGAGGTTGATGAAAAAATCCCACTTCCAGTCAAGCATTGAGAGGAGATCCAGCATGCTGCGTAGGTAGGCCTTCAGTAGACTGGCCCCACCCCAGATGGTGACCATCCGCCAGGGCGTGGCTCGTATGTTCGGGTACTGCTGGGCTATCTGCAGGACCTCCCGATGCAAGTAGCCAGACCGCTGGAGAATTTCAAAGCAAAAGGTCAAACAGTTAAATGAGTGAAAACTGTGTTTCTGCATCACAGATGTTCCCACAGATCTGCAGTTGCCACCGCGCCAAGACGACCATGCAGAGCTGGCTCATGGTGAGAGAAGAGAATTTGATCTGAGCAGAACAACAACCACATGGTGCTTTGTATTGTTTGTCGCCATGATGATGGAAAGGGAAAATGAAAATGAGCTATGCTGGCTTTGTAGCAAATTTCCCTCTCAAAGTGGCAACAGGCAACAATGACACAAAACTAAGATGAACTGAGCTTAAAGGATACAAAAAACGTCATGCAGGGATTAAACTTCAGGGTGGAATAAAGGATGAGATGGAAGAACCCAGAGAGCCAAACAGCTGCCAAGCTCTATGCAAGGAAATTAAAGGTGGTGAGAGCAATAACTATGAGTGAGCATGTGTGACCATTTGTCTGAAGAGTGCAGGAAGCCAAAATCTGTAGGTTTAAGAGAACCTTGTTTTAATTTCCCACTGGAGCTAAATTAGATTAATTACCAACTAATTAACAAGCAGCCTGTTTCCAAATAAACACAGCTAATAAAAACTTCTGAAGCGATAAATGGGGAGTTTAGGAGAAAAAGACACTTAGAAATTAATTGTTGAGGGACATGAAGTCCAATTGTGTTTGGTGAAGCACAAACAATGTGCCACTGACTCCGTCCTGTTTTAAATACATAGTGGACATTTAGTACTAGAATTAGAGATGGGACCGATCCAACCCAATATCAGTATCTTACCTAAGACATTCATTAGATATAGGTTTAGCGACACTGATCCATATTGTGATCCACATTCCTATTCCATAATGCCACGTGTTTTCTTTTTCTTTTTTTTCTTTTTTTATTACAATTCACCAAGCTGCGAGAATCAAGAGCTGAATAGCACTTCTTTACTTTGCATTTGGATTTGATGTTGGGGAAACATGTTCCAGATAACTGTGTAACGATACAGCTGGAGTGAAGAAACATACTAGCCACCTCACTCATGGTGTATCAATAAACCAGCACAAAAATGACCATAAATCACCATGTTCTAAACAAACACATTAAAAGCACTAACAGTAACATTTGATTTTTGGAACATAAAATAGCAAATTGAAAGTCTCAACAATGCATCATGGGAAATTATACAAATAAGCCTGTCAGCTACACATATGAATGTCACAAGCCACAATCCTACAGCGCCCCGCAATGGTTGAAGGACACCATTGCACAAGTCACATTACATAAACTATACAAGCTTTCCAGACTGAAGCTCAGTTTCGGCCTCATGTATTCTTACTACTACTGATAATAATAAATATTATAACATCATTGCATTGCAAGAATGTGCGTGGTATCCTGGTTGTGTTCATTACAGAGTCAACAGCAGAGAAAAAAAAAAGGGCATGTGGGAGAATTTTGTCTTCAGGGCTTTCTGCCAGAAAGCCTGAATCCTCTCACTAACCCTAAAATTTCTGTCAAAAAGGCCTGAAGCATTTCGACAGTAAGGCCTGAGGGCAAACTTCTCCCACTACTGAAAAAAGGCATAGAATAAGCACAAACTCTTGTAGACAACAGGGGGAAAAAGAGGGCTGAGTGGTGGAGTGCAGAGGAGCTGGTAGACTGATTCCAGCACAACCTGACCTGTTTTACAGCCTCATCTCTCAAACAGGCTTTTGCCTCAGAGATAGATGAGGTGAGGCTGGCAAAGTGTCTAAGATGGTGTCTGTGGTGTGACTGTTCCACTGACTTCTTATTCATCACTGCCTCCAGTGAACCTCTCCACTGTCCCTTGGCAGCAGAACAGAGCAACTCCCCAGGACTCAACAACCTTTCCGGCTACACAGGTGCACTGACGACAGGCACCCGTTTCTCTGCTGTGTGCACTGAACACACCTGAGGTCTCTGCCTCAGTATAACCCCTGAGCCATACATTTGTCTTTTGCCTTCCAGCTGCAGATGAGTGGAGGCTTTTCCTTCACTAAATCCAGCCCCTAAGAATAACCACACTTTACTCTATCCAGGCTAATCCCCTTTAACACACTGTGAGACCCGCGGGATAAATTTAACCTTCATAATGCAAGAAGACCTAACCGGTAAAAGCATTTGTGAGCTCAGTGCAACCAGCCCCAAGCAGGGTGCCAAATACACTTCATCTTGAGCATAAATAAACAATACTGTAAGCTACAACCCTGATACCAAAAAAATTGGGACGCTGTGTAAAATGTAAATACAAAAAAGCTGGGATGTAATGATTTCCAAATCCTTTTTGACCTACATTCAGGTGTTTTTGAGCATTCCATGACTTTTCCCAGTCTTTTTTTTGCCTCTGTCCCAACTTTTATTGGTGTATACTATACATTATATACTCTGTGTATGTGTGACACAGACACAGACACAGACACACACACACACACACACACACAATTACAGTTACTCACAAGTGTATTAATTAACCTGAGGGCTGTACTTCTAAAGACAGCCAGGCTTTCTTTGCATGAGCTGGCTTGGCAAAACTTAAAACCCTGATCAGAGATAATGGGCATCATAACGGTGGTTATAAACTAGGGCTGGGCGATATGGCCTAAAAAAAAATCTCCGATTTTTTCACAAAAAATCCCGATTCACGATTTAAATCGATTTTTTTCACCCCCTACCACAAATCAATTTGCAGATGACAAAGAAATTGTTCAAAACAAGTTTCGTATCATCGTATCACGGTTTTAAGTCACGGATCGGATCATTTTTCGGATCAGCAAAAAAGAAAAAAATGGCGGAATTAGGGTTAAATTATTTTAAAAATGCACTTGGCTTTGATCTGTCTGTAATTATCACCATAGTTATGTAATGTAATAATAATGATAATGGTAATAAGATTAAAATCTTCAAACTTATACAGTAGGCTACTGTTCTATGTATATACATACATTAGATCATTATACACTGCACAGTATAATACACAACTACGCTCTGGCTCAATGTCCCGCCTACAGCACATCTGATTGGTTAGAAGTTACAGGTAACCAATCAGCTCAGACACACTGTGTCACAGACAGGGTGAGACAGATGCACTGCACCGGTAAACAGAGAGGAGCTGTGTAGTTAAGACAGCTGATATCTCCAAAGTTTCAATAATTATCAAAGTGTTATGATGTTTCTTTGACGACAGCATAGTTACATCAGTGAAAAAAAGTCGTAGCCTTGATTTCACTCAAGGTGATGTGACGGATTTTAAATCAGTCGCTGTTCTCAGAGATGCGCTGCAGCAGCAGCATGTGTGTTTTCACCGCAACTCTGCATTGAGATTTCGGGTATTATAACTTAAATACAAAAGTAACAGTGATAGTAAAACTATGTTGCTCACACGTAGACCGCGGATTACGTGAGTGCCGAACCATGGAAGGCGAACCGTACGAAACACGTATTCACTGCGATCCTTTGCACCACTAGAAGATACGTTTCCTTTCTTCGGATTGAGATCTGCACCGCTCGCCGGCACGTTGTTTGTGTATCAAGCGCAGGGGGGAGGGGGGCGCGCACTCTGAACTACGGGAGCCCAGCAGGCAGGCGTTGGTGGCGGATGTTGATGAGAAAATCGATTTTCATTAAAACAAATCGACATTAAGTACAAATTCAAATTAATCGATAAAATCGATTTATCGCCCAGCCCTATAATAAACTTGCTTTTTTAACCCTGGTCTTCTTCCTCAGGCTATAAAAAGGGGCGTTTGGTGTGTCATTTGACTCTTCTTCTGCACCAAGTGGAGCAATCATGAGCAACCCAGTTCAGTCAAGACGAACAAGTTGTTTTATTAGAGAGGCATGAAAAATATTAAAAATATATTAAGGAAAAACACTACACTGTTACTACAAATAAGGGAACGCAGAAAATTTTGACTTCATACGCTCTTGAAATTCTCATTTATTTCTAACGTGAAAACTGCATATTAAACAATTAGCAGTATTTAAACACTGTTGGTCTGACAGTGTCCCATAATGAAGGATAAGTGGAAATCAATTTAGGTTTTAGCGAAATCAATATGAAATGAAATTTAGTGGTTGAATGTTATCCGTGATAAATAGGATAGACTAAACAATTTTCTAATCATGTTCTGAGCTGCAATATCAGCAGTGCAAAACAGACTTGGCAGCAAATCAGGATCAAGCTCAAAACAACATTCAATGTGTCTGTAGTTGCTTCATCATTCTGGTGGAATGTGGATGATCTGCTGTGTACAATTACAAGTCTTAATATGACCTGAAGCAAATGGAAAAAAGAATGTTTTTCTGCATCACCAAACTGAGGTTCCCGTGGCAACGCAAGATCGCTGTAATATGGTTTTGTTCAGCAGCATTACTGTCGTACAGCTCGCATATATAACATCCTCCCTCATCTGAGAGGCAATATCGCTCATGAAGAGTATCACCAGGAAAAGAGTGCTTTTCACGGCCAGTTTAATCTGAAACTCTGAACATAACTGGCTCGGGACCAGGTTATGAGTTCAGCCTAAGTTACCATGGTGATCTAGCTAGGTTAAAAGAAATCCACCTTTCTGACAATGAAAACTCTGGCTGTAGACCCAACATACCTCACTCAGTCAGAGCTGTCTCCACAGCGCTGTGTCAGCACTGCTAGAGGTGGAGCTAGTTTGAACTACTTTAAAACTTTATAGCTACTACTACTAATTTATAATTACTATTTGCTCATTTTTTTCTATATTTGTGCTTATATTGTCTGCTGCTTCATTGTCTCTCCCTTTCAGCTCCTCTCTCAGCCTGTATCTGCTCTTACAGGCTGTAGCTGTTGCGTGGCTCTCCAAGCTGTCCCCATCACATCTAGATGTTAAACCTTATTGATATCTTTCAGGTATCTGTGAGACATCAGCAAGTTCTCGCTGAGCTCTGGGTCACATCTTTGAACAGTGCAAACATAGTGATCATCACTTACAGGAGCAGAATTACAATATCGGGGGGATCTGGGTTGCGGTCACTTATTTGGATTATGATGGTCTGTATGCAAGCAAGGACTGCTGTACATGTAACAGAGAATGTATGTTAGTCTCCTTTTAGGGCTTACCTTGTCCACATGTATGTAGTAGTAGTGGTCGCGGTGATATATGGCTTTGATGAGGCGCTTGAGCTGCCGTACCGCTCTGCCGTGGACCATCAGAACAAAAGCCACTCTGACCGGGTTTTCCACTTTGGACAAGCTGTTGTCCAGCTCACCAACAGCCTGGACTTGATTTGACACACCTGGTTGAAGAGGACAAAGACATAAAAGGACTGACTTAGTGGGTTCTGGAGAGTTTCAAAAGAATGACAGCTTTCAGGCTGGATGTTAAGGAGGACACTTTTGATTTTAGAAGGTTACATAAGAGGTTAATGTGTGAGGAGTTGGAAGTAGGTTGAGGTTTTGTTCTCGTTTCTTGTCATTTTTCCTCCAACAAAGCTTTCCACACACATGAAACGCTGCCAACTGTGTTCACTGGAACGCACAAACCAGGCGTGGGTTGAGTGTTTTGTCCTAGCGCAACCCCTACACTGCATTACAATTGTGTATTACAGCTATACACAAGCTCACTGTATGTAAAATCAGAGATGTGTGTGATTTGATTGGCTGTGTGTGACATGTAACCATTACTTGGTGTGCAAGCAAAGCAATGGGTATTATACACCACATTAAAGTGCGAATATAGGATGCAGTTAATCCCAGTGGGTCAAATTTTGTTTTTAGTATTTTTCTAGAACAAATCCTGTTGACTTAAAATTCTTGAGTATGTGAGATGTCTCTCTGAGACAGATATTGGTAAAAAACAAAAAACAAAAAAAAAAAACATAAATAAATAAAACAAAAACAAAAAACTTTTTAATTTATTTAAAGCACCTACAAGGAACCACAAAATATTAAGGCTGGGACAATACACTTAACTCCTGATTCAATATCAATACCACAATATTTGCATACTGATTTTATATGTATTGAAACTCTTAAGTATTGCAATTTAATATCTTGATTTACTGCAATTTTGTTTTTAAGACTAGATAATGTGAGACAGTTGAAACATACATTTCTTAAGACTGCATATCATCATATATCTGCTACATTTATCTGTAATAGATTGAATTAGCAATGTGACAGCAGCAGCTATTATTTAATTTCCCAAAAGCAAAATAAATATCTGCCTGAAAGCAAGAGCACATGTTGTTTTATGTTAAGCGTGAAGTAAATCTGTCCGTTTCTGTCTGGATCTGTCTGTTAAGCTTTTACTGCGATCACAATGCTAATTTCCATTAGGGCATTACCGGTTAGTTCCTTTATGTGTTAGCATCACACTAATTGACTAAGCGCCAGTTATATATATATGTATTTATATATATATATATATATATATATATATATATATATGTATATATATATATATATATAT
>JAJHUR010072481.1:0-17427 GCA_027495735.1 Lutjanus campechanus | reverse complement strand
AAATTATTAATAAAAAAAAAAAAAAAAAAAAAAAAAAAAAAAAAAAAAAAAAAATCAAAAAAAAAAAAAAAAAAAAAAAAAAAAAAGATTCAGGAATCGTAAAAAAAAGAAACATGTTACTTAAGATAAAATTATCTAAATAAAAATCTGCTCCTGATACTTTTCAATTGGCTAATGTGCTACTTACTGTAACTTTGCCAGGTGAAAAGTAAACATAGGCTCTTCCAGTCTGCATGCCTGCATGCTTCATCTGATTTCAAGGAGAATCTGACCCAGTGGCAGACCTTAAGAATAACTATATAGAAATGGCCAATCTTCTCGCTAATGGTCTCGTTTCCTTATGTAGGTCAAATAAAGGCATCAGTATAAGATTGCCTGCACCCTTAGCATCATCACACACCATCTGTGCACATCATGTTAAAGTGTCCTTACCAAGCTGAGGGCAGAACTGAGGAAGTGCATCTGGCATGAGCTGCCCAGCCTGATGCTGACACACAATGTTGGCGATCTCCTGTCGGCATTGCTGTGATCCGGCGCGATGAAGGGCAGACAGCGCGTCCTTGCCTATAATATCACATTTAGGCACAAAATCACTGCTGGGGGCTTGGTGTGCCCCGTCCACGCTGCCCGGCTCCCCAAGTATAACGGCAGCAGGTAACTTGGCCGCCCCGTCAGTGCCACCTCTGGTCTCACTGAAGTTGCGGCTGCTGGACAGGTCATGGAGGGCCACACCATCCAATCCAGTTCCCGTCATCCCCCGCTCCTGAGGAGACTTGAGCCTGATGCTGGGCTTCTCTCCTTTGCGGCTGGCCCCTCTCTTCAGTGCGCTGGCTGCTGTGCCCCCTGTCCTGTCCAACCTGCCACTCCATCGACCCCTGTTCTTCCCCGACAAAATTTTTTGTTTCTCCCAAGGTGCAGGGTCTCTTTTGGGGTCCTGGCTGTTGTGGTCAGGCAGCTTAGACCGTCGTATTTTTCTCTGAGGAGAGAGAGAGGAGAGAAAAGAAAGCAGGACATTCAGAGAGAGAGAGAGAGAGGGAGAGAGAAAGGGAGAGGGAGAGGGAGAGGGAGAGAATAAAAATAAATTTTGAATCCAGATTTGTTGCCAGTCATTCCATAGAAACATCTTGAACAAACACTACTGAAAGGAGGTGTTGACTTGATTCACATTCCAAGAATGACATAAGGTAAACGAAGACCGACACTAAGACAACAGCTGAAAGAGGGCTAAAGAGAAAGATGTGTTTACTTGGTTTTGTTTTTTTGTTTGTCTTTTTTCTTTTTTCATTTCTCTGATCTGGGTTATTTTTAGCTGAGCCTCTGCCTTTTTGTGGAGCTAATCTGCAAAAAGCACAGTTCTGGATAGCCACACACACGCTCAAAGACACATAATGAATCCTGTGATTCACTGTAAAGGCTTCAACAAACCTCTGTCTGCGCCCTCCGGCAAATAATGTATACAAATGTGTGTGTCACATGTTCACACCCACACCTCATACAGACAGGGAAACTGAGCATGAAACCTCAGACATTAAGCAGCTTACACAGAGAATCCTTATCAGACAGCTACTATGTGTGTGTATGTGTGTTATTTAATGGATATATTTTGTTCTCTGAGCACACAAAGACAGATAAATTATGCATACATGCTCTTTGTTTCAGATTAGTACAGGCTTCAACCTAGCTTTGTATCATTATTTTTTACATATTTTGATTCATAAATCTTGACCATGAAAGCATTTCATCTCAACTTCACGATTTGTATTTGACAACTGCATCTCCAAATCATCCTCTGAGACTCCCTAAAATGTCAACACATGATCCTCTTACAGTGTATCTGCTTTGAAGTAATGAAATTGTTCAAGTGTCCCATAGTATGAATATGTGGCTCTAATACCCCTAAAGGAGACATTCAATCCAGGAATCATTTGTCATATACAGTAGATGTAGTTCAGTGGAAATGAACAATTTAAGGGTAGGGCTGTGTTGAGCTGTGTGTTCCTCTAATAGATAACTGTAGTTAATATAAATAGGATCTAGATGTTTCTTTTAAATGTTTTAAAATGCATGTATAATTTTTGTTTAGTGTCAGTGTTTTTGTACACAAAGGTACTGTAATGAACTAGTGACCCAGCATTGGATACACCCACAACCATCACTAATCTGGGTTCCTTCCCACAGTTTCATTGTCACAAGTGTGTAATATAATTTTAACGCAAGAGTACAGAAAGAATCAGTCTTTCTGGAGGACAAATCACACCTCCGAAAGTGGAAGGCAGGCTTTGAAAAAAAGGACTTAAGCCATTTTTAAATCTTCCAGCCAAACAGCATCACAGCCTTGGTGAAGTAGATTATTGGATCACACAAAAAGCCCTTCAAAATGTGCACTTGAGATGAGGAAAAAGAAGGGTGAGTGAGTGGGCTCAGAGCTTTCTGCCTCTGTCAGACGATAAGGCAGAATGCGGGCCTGCTCGACTCACGGCGCTGGCACGCCAACAACCCAGGGATGGTGGGAACAGGAGACGGACTGGGGCTGCATGGTATAGGACACTGAGCCAGATAAAACACTGCCAATAAGCCAGCTGCCAACCAACACAGCACAGTCAGCTAATGATTGCCAAACTGCACTCTCAAACCCATTACAGTAAGAGGCATTGTGGAGCCCAGTTACATACCAGTCATTGCAGTACAAGCCTCTTCCAGTGATTTTACATGCACTTGGTTATTGTTAGCTTTAGGCAGACACTGGATGTCCCAAATATCACCTCAACAAGAAACTTGGGTTCCTTTAAAAAGACACCTGGTCTAGACTGCCGCTGAAGAAACTGAATTTATTATCTGCATATATATATTATTATTGTAGTAAACATTTAACGGTCTGGTGTGTAGGAATTAGTGGCATCTAGTGGTGCAGTTGCCAGATTACACCACTTCCTCTGCCCAGTGTGTTGGACAATCTACAGTGGCTATGAAACTCATGCAGAACGCATATCTAGGTTGCATCTAGAGCCAGTGTTTATTTTGTCCATTCTGAGCTACCATAGAAACATGGCAGTTCAACAAGGTGGATGCCGTAGAGGAAAACTCCCTTGCTATGTAGATCAAATGGCTAATTTTAAGGTAACAAAAACAGAATTATTCTTATTTTCAGGTGACTATAAATTAATGAAAACATAGTTATGAATACTTACATATTCTGCCAATAAATCCCTGTAAATGTTACATACTAGTTTTTTAATGTAAGTGTTGATGTGACAGCAGTGTCTGTGCATCTAAAATAATGAAATCCAATTCAAATTAAAACTTTACTTGAAAACAGTAAGTCTTAAGAAGTGTTGGGAGGAAATCTGTTTGCTGATTACTGGTTTTTACAGTGACACCATTCTTGCAGTGCATTTAAAGGACCAATGAGTAGGATTTTAGTGGCATGTAATAGGGAGCTTGCAGATTGCCAACAAGTCGCCTCAGTCAACCCTAGCCACAAAACTCACAAAAAACACAGAAAAGTTGTACCTAGAGCTAGTGTTTGGTTTGTCTATTTTGGACTACTGTAGACACTGAAGAGGTCCCGCACCCTCTGTAGATATAAATGGCTCATTCTAAGGTAATGAAAACACAACAATTCTCATTTTCAAGTGATTATAAATGAATGAAAACATCCTTATGAATATTATATTACATTTCTGCCATATCCTGCCAATAAATCCCTGTAAATCTTATACAGTGGACCTTTAATGTGTTTTCTGATCTCTGCGTTAAGCCGATTTCTCAGAACAATCCCATTTTCTGCACATGTAAACACAGTCTTTGTTGAAAAAGGTTTGCTTAACAGCAAATCCAACAACTCAGTGCATTTTGTATCCTGATTTTGCCCTCACTTTTGGTTCAGATGCAAATTGTAGCATTAAAGAACTAAATATTTTGGGAATTATGACAAAATGTTTGTTCTCAACATCAAAGTACTGTAAAATTTTTAGAACATTTAATATTTTTCCAACAATGGTGATGCATTTTCTCTTTATGGTGGCTCAAAGCTCCAAAATTAAACACTAGTATGAATATCTATGCCTTTTGTCAGTGAACGCTGATAAAGACACTACTTACTTTGCGGCTGCGACAGTAAATGTTCTCACACAGAAGACGAGCGTGCAGCAGGGGCTAACGTTTCAATTTTCCTTATCACTCGTTTTCACAGCTTTTAATTAACACCATCATGTCAAAAATGTATTGATTCAAAGGCAAGCCAAGCGGCGTCTTTACTTTCCAATTAAAGTTGAGCAAAACCATATCAGCGTCGCCATCTGCTGAAGCGGGAAGCAGCAGCAAGCACGCCGCTCTGTAGGAAAGCACTGGCAAACAGAGGGTGACACAAGGATGACAGAGTCTTCTTCTTCTGTCCTCAAAATCCTTTCCCTCTTCTCTACAAGGGGTTTAATATAATGCATGTGGATGTGTTCACACATGCACTGCAAGCCATCGATTAGGGCAGATACGAATTAATGCAAAGCACACAGTGCATGGAGGAATCCAGCCACTGCACTATCTGGAGGTGAACCGATGATTAATATGCATTCTTAAGCTGGAAATTTGATTCTGAAACTGTGTCTGCAAACATGCAAGAACCACGTGTGCTGATATTTGCATAGACATCTGCCAACATAGCTGCATGTCAGGCTGGCAAGTGCAGTGAACAGCAGTGTCACATTTCAGAAGCTAAAGTTCACAAGGAATGACTGAGACCTGTTTTCAACTTCAGTTTATATATTAAAAAAACACTAAATTTGATTGAATTGAATTATCAATATTAACTACTATATAAGTCTTATATCTGGACTATATAAGTCTTATCTGTGTAGTTCTGTTGAGATTTTAGAGGCATGCACTTCTGCACCTCTATAGTCCTAGGTGAGCTACAGTCAACCACAAACCTCTACAGACATTCCTCTGGATCTTTGCTGAAGCATGTTTAAGCCTGAATGCACCGGAGGTAGTAGAGAGCCTGGAAGCTTATGATGCAAACGAAAAGGTGATAGAAGGTAAATGAACATTACTTCTGCAATATGATGACTGACACATCATATTTTTTCGTTTTGTCACAATGTCTCATTTAAGTGTGTTCAAAGTAAATGGATTTCTTCATCTAGGCTGGCGTCACTCCTGTGGCAAAGGACCAGGCACTTACTGAGAATTAGCTTTGTGTTTATTGTTTCGCTTACAGTTAAGTGAACTGGCTCACATAGTTTTTTTGGTGGACACAGGGCACTGACAACAACATCATGATCCCTCTTTCCCTCTCTCTGATAAACATCTTTCCTCCACTGAAGGCACTGTGTTACATCTGCTGCCTACCTCCGGGCACAGATATGCAATCTATCCATGTTAGGGGGAATATTACACACTGTCCACGCTTGTCATATCATGATCGGAAGACAACATGGTTCTAAAGTCAGGTTGCAGCTTGCATTCCTGTGACTCTATCAGTGTGCAGGTCCTCCTTAGGTCACATCTGTTAGCAACTCCCCTTACCATATTCAGAGGGAGAATAGGAACAAGCACTGCCTCAAGGTAGTGATCTCCAGGTGTGTGAGGGAGACACAGATAAGCTTCCCACGGTCAGCTTGGCTAATGTTAAATAAATCATTGCAGGGGTATGTAGCGTGGAGGCAACTCTCGGGCTACACAATTGGTAGAAATATTATAAAAATCACAATACAAAGTGCAATATCCAAATTGGAGGGGCTACACAACATACAGCATTACGGTGCTACAGAGATACCCCAGCCTACAAATCATATTCTCCAGATGTAAGGTAACCTGCTTGTTTGGTACAGAACCCAGCAAAAATCACATTCTCTGTTTTTTCACTTAAAATGTTATGTAAAAATTACCCTTCCCACTAAAATTGTGACTCATACCACGATGCCAATATCTGTCGAAATAATGTTTTCTGAGGTTTTTTGGGCACTTTTCAGCCCTAGGTAACTTAACTTTTACTTTAGCTTTTATCCCCGGGATATGCTCCCACTCTGGGTGTTTTGGTATGATGCAAAGCTTAGTGAAGGTCATAGAGAAAGCGCCGCCTCACACAGAAAGGCCTCTGGTGGATATAAATGAGTGGAAGTATAAGAAATAAAGTAGAACAGATGCTGAATATCCTGAGACAGTTACATGACTTGAGTCAGCTCTTACTGATGAACTGTTAATGATCAATGAATCATAACAGAGTCCTTTCACGTGTTCCCAAAGAGTTGCATCACTTCACAGACATCCTCTTACTCTTGAATGAGTAATACGGGTGGTGATGCCAGATTGGGCTCTTTTGGGTTGGACTGTGTGGGTCAAAATGGGCTTGGGAGGGTGGACAGGATTTGGAATGGTTTACCAAGAGTTGGGCTGGCTTTAATTACATTCAAAATTACAATACATTCAAAATATATAAATAAAATAATAATCCTTATTTATGTGAACACTTCCAGTCTTTCACAACAACTGTGATACAACAATAAGTATTTTCATTATAACATAAACCTCTATGCTTGCAGCATTACAACATCATTATTTGTTTGGCTTTTTTACAGCATGGGATTGCATGTTCTCTCTTTTTCTTCTCCTCTCTTTCCCTCTTCATGCATGTGTGTGGAGGGGGTAAACTTGTGCAGTTTACTAAGTTATTATTTTTGTTATGAGCTGTCCCTTCCATCTACTTTCTAGTACATGTCTGAACACTTTATTTTCCAATATTATGTTTTATTGAGAACTTTGTGATTAGCCACAATACTCTTGCTTAGAGCTACAACAATTATCAATTATGATTATTAATCGATTATTAAATTACTTACTAACTATTTTCATAATCTATTGATTGGTTTGAGTAATTTTTTAATTTAAAAAAAGTCAAAATTCTGTGATTGCAGCTTCTTAAATATGAAAATTTTCTGGTTCCTATGATATAAAACTGAATAACTTTGGGTTGAGGATAAAACAAGACAGATGAGGAGGACGTCATCTTAGGCGTTGGGAAACACTGATCGACATTTTTCACAATTTTCAGACAATATAGACCAAACAACTATTAACTGATTATCGAGAAAGTAATCAACTGATTGATCGACTATGGAAATAATTGTTAGTTGCAGCGCGACTGTTGCTACTGTACTTGAACTTAACGTTAATTGTATTATTTAATACTGATAATATTTGGACGTTTTTAATCAATTTGGGCGGATTTTGAACAATTATTGGGTTGGAAAACATCAAACCAATCTGGCAGTACTGAACACGGGGTTGTCTTTTTCCTCCGTCTGTCCATCGTCACATTTTCTGAGCACGACAGTGATTCCAACTGAAATGTAGTGACAATCACCGCTGTGGACACCACTGCTGCTACGTAAACAACTTAACTACAACTAATAAAGAATACATATAGTACTCTACCTAAATAGCAGTAGTTTCATGGTTCTGAACATGTTAGCACAGTGTAGTGTACTAGTCTGGTGCTGTGATCAGGTACAGGCAGACAGCACAGGGCTTGTCGGCTGTACTGAAATGTTTCGGAGCAGCAGCGCTATTCTCCAACTGCTAACTTAGCAAACGCCAGCTAACGTTACTGTATCATAACACACGGCGAGCTAAGCAAAGCGCTAACGGCTAGCTCTACAATTACACCGAATCACTGTCTGGAGACAGAAATAACCGGAGGAACAGAAGCTTACCTCTGCCTCGCCTTCTTCCAGACTTCTCAGACTCCATACCACAAGCCCTTGGACCAGAAGGATAGTTAATGCGGCGGCAATCGCTAGTTTATATCGGCGGAGCAGCTTCTGCACTCGAGCGCTGGCCACCATCTTTACCACTCCAGATGACGAGCCGCGCGTGCAGGGCGCATTCTGAGCTGCGCGCGCACGCGGTGTCGCTCGCCATCCTCAGGTTGCTGCAAAGTTGTCTCTAAATATTATAAAAACTGTAATCTTTTGCTATTTATTTATTTATTTATTTGCACATAAAAAAAGCAGTTGACAGTTCATAAAGAATAAGGGGAATGTGCAGGTGAGGTCAGAAACCCAAGAGGGCTTATAGAGTGACCCCACCCTAGTATTACCATTTAATTATATTGGAAAAAAAAAAACAAAAAACTTTTTTTCTTTTGCTCTTTCTTAAAGTGCACTGTGCATTTTTGTTTAAAACAACATCGTTAAACGAAAAGCGTCTGTCATTTTTGTTACTCCTTTTTCATTAAAAAAGGTACATTTGGTGTAAAATCAGTCATACAAAAAGCAACAAGAAAGTAAAATGCTAAACAAACAAACGGACAAGTTAAGATACATTTAGTGACATACTTCTTCAGATACATCTCTGAGTACATTTTAGCAACTGGTATTTCTTGCATTTCTACTTAGAGTCAAATTAAGAAATTTAGCTTTGTGGCCATTAAATTTAATGAAAATTCAAAAAGTTAACAACAGTGCATACACTTATCACACTTTTCAAAATAAGTTTGCTTGTTTTTTTTAAAAATAAGATAAGATATTCCTTTGATACTCCCGACGGGGAAGTTTTCAGTGTTGCAGCAGCAAAGTGAACAGCAAAAATAGAAAGAAGCATCAAACAAACAAACAAATAATAATAATTTAATAATATATATGTATGCATATATATGTACACACCCACATATATAAATATATAATATGTGTATATAGTATAATAATATAATGACAAAAGTATTCACAGTTTAAACAAGAGGAATCCAATATAAACAGACTCAACAGTTGAATTTATACCATTGCACAGAGGGGATATTGATTTTGTACAGTGGAATGATAATGCACCTGACTGAAATATGGATACTGCATTCATATATACATCTTTGTTGGATGCTCCTTTTTTAAGGACATGGAGGTTGGTGACCTCAGCGAACTCCCAGACCTCCTTCATTATCACAGGGCCAGTTGTAAAGATAAACATAAGACATAACTTTGTATCCTGAGACATGGTTGTAGTAGTAAAAATGCAGGAGATCTTGCAAATACAGTGCACATATGAAATATTAATAAGGTGCAAACCCAACAATGGCAAAAAATAAATAGTTACAGTAAAGATCATTCTTGGTGAGTTGCACATAGATACATAGGCTACGAGAAGTGACATATCAATAGAAACTGTATACCTCCATTGTAGACTGTTTTTAAGATTTATTGTTTATTCACCAATTGGTTTTTGTGCATGTTTTTTGTTTTTGTGAGTGGCATAAAGGGAACTTCAACATCTCATGATACAATCATTGTAAAATGATCAATGGCTTAATTAAATTAACCTTGTACAAAAGAAAACAATGCATGACCTCAAGGAGGTTTTCAATAAGGCCCATTACCACCTCTCTGCCCTCCTCACCAACCCCATGATTGTGCTATTGACTTGCTACCAGGTACTCCACCCCCCAGGGGGAAGTCACCCCTGGAGAGAGAGGCGATGGAGAACTATACTGAGTCTTCATGTCCTTTTATTCATCTGTCTTGCTCTCCTGCTGGAGCCAGCTTCTTCTTCAGTGACAAGAAAGACAAGACACTTTGTCCCTGAGACCCGCATGACATCATCATCAAAAATAGATTCTCCCTCTCTCTCTCTTCTCTTTAGCATTTTAATCATTAAAAGGTGCTAAGATGCTCTTTACTAGCTTGATCTTTGCAAAAGCACATCAATTGGTAAGGATAGGGAAGGAGACAACCAGACGTTACAAGTACTAACGGACATTACAAATACCTCATAACGCCCTCTGGTCTCACCAAACCTCCAGCTGTGCTTCAGGAACAGCGTTTTCAAGATATGATGAACCAGGGGTGCCCTGACATAGCTCACCTCAAGGAGCATGTGCATGGGTTCCTGACTCACTTCAGCTGCTACTACTATCAAATGTAAGTAATAATATAGGCAATAAATGATCAAAAATATACATTTTTTAACAAAAGACATAAACCGGTCTTCATACACCTGGACGATGTCCTCATCTTCTCTCCTGATGAAGAGACTCATTTCTGTCTTATAAACCCATGAGGGTTGGGCACTTTTTGTGCACGACACGACGAAAATAAAAAGAATCAATCAATCAATCAATCAATCAATCAATCAATCAATCAAAAATGTAACATGTTTTCTAGGTTCTTCAGCACCTCCTTGACAAATATGTCGTCATAAAAGTTCTATCAACAATTCATTGTGGAGGTTAATGCCTCAGACGTGGTGATCTGGGCTGTCCTCTCCCTGCAGTCACCAGGGAATAACACAAGGGTTCCCTCTGGAGGAGAGGCGACACTGGTTGGAGGCAGAAGAACATCCTTTGCTGGTTTGTACAGGTCATAAAAAACTGAATTGAAAATTCTTGCCCGTTATTTCACCAGTCGTTAGATTATAGATTCATAAATAAATCATATAAAAGAAAAACATTTGAAGTTGTTCTTACACGCAAATCAAGCCAGCAGCGATGTAACGTTTCTGAGCCCTTTCATTCTCTGAGGACCGCAAAATATTTTAACCCATATCTGATGTTGCCTCCTACACGCAGAGGAACTTTTTCCACAGAAGTCTTTTCATAACATATTAATGCAGTCCCTTACATTTTCTCCAGTACACATCTTCAGTTAAGTCGTCCTTTTAAATCATCCACATCACTTAAACGTATTAGTTTAGAGATGTATAACTCTTTATTTTTATATATTTTTCATGATCAGGGACGATGTCAGTGCTTCCTCATATGAATTTTGGGAGGTTTTTCACTGTTGCTTTATACTTCTTCTAAGATTTGAGTGTCTACATGGAAGATTAAGGCCATGGCAACTTAGAAAAATGAAAAATTGGAGACATCTCTCATGTCACAGGATCCATGTCTTCTTATTTTTTGGTAGATCTGCAATGCCTGAGATTCAACCCCGCCCCACCCCCAAAATGCTAAAATGCAACAAGTTAAAGGGAATTTAAGCTCAAAAAGAAGGCATATTTTCCATAGTTCCCATCCATGAATACTAATGCTACATTTAGGCTCTTTGTCTGTATAGAAATCATCTCAGGATGGGACCCCCACCGTCTCCAGGGTAACGTGAGTCCAGCTCAGGCATCCAGTGTGTTAACCTCCTGGTCTGGATGGATTCATTATGGTGGAGGAAGCAGCAGTTGTCTGCTCTCTGAACTTAATTTGGATAGCTTTGTAACCTCAGTATAATAAGGAACATCAGCTAATTTTGAAATTATGTGTGATATTAAGGAGATGAGGTATTTATCCATAGTCAGTGTATTTCTTATAGTAGATGCCGGTCCACACACGTAGAAACTGAGAGGAGTGTCAGCATGAAATCTAAGCAATATCCTGTTGTGGACAGGGTCAACAACCAAAAGTGCTTTAGCCCAGTCTATAAAAATCACTATAAGTTTAAAGCTACTACAAGAAGTTTTTAACTGGTTATGGAACAGTCTCAGTTTATCACTGATGCCTCTATATGAGCCATTTGAGTTCACAAGACCATCAAGCTATTTCAGTTCTTAATGCCTGCCATGTTGAAATGAGACTAAACAAGCTTGTGTTTGCATTTTACAGGCAGAGTTACAGTGGGTAGTACATTAGCCAGTTAAAAAGACACAAGAGGAGATTTTTATTTAGATAATTTTATTTTTGACATTATATTTTGTGGTTATTATGGTGGAAACGCTTTTGTCTACAGGGGTCTCCAAAATTAACATCCTCATCCTCAGTGTACCCTACACTCATAAGATTTTCACCGCTTTACCTTGCTGTCAGAAAGTTTCCGACAGGAAACATGCTGTTATATATAAGCCAAATATCGTTCTTTCTTGTTCAACCAGACTCCTTGTACAAAAACAATAATTTTACTTTGCAGAACACAAGTACTGCTGTTCTACCGCTGCCTTGATTTGTTTGTTAGTTTGTGCTATTGTGTAACTTTGGCAAATCAGAACGATCCTTTTAAAACATGGAAGTCACACATTAACGCAAAAAAACAACAACAACTAATTGGAAGATGTGCACCTCCAGTGTTCTGTGAAGTAAACTGAACTGAGTAACTGATTTTGCCTATGGAGTTTGGTTGGCGATATTTGACTTACATAACAGCGGTTTCCAGTAAGCAAAGGCTGTCTGATGGCAAGGTGAATATCTTATAAATATAGCGTACACTTTAAATGACATTGATTGCTTAGCTTTCACTTCTCTCTGCTTCTCCTAACTTGGGTTGTGTTGACCTCCATCATGTAGGTAACAACCCCACTTTAAAAAAAAAATCCAAACTATCCCTTTAATTCAGACTTTAAATTGATTGCTGTGTTGAGGAGCCTTTCCCAAGTCAAAAATCTCTCCTGCGCATAAGACTTTTCTTGAATTAAAAAATCCATGTCAATTAGCTTAAGTAATAAGTCTGTTGGCCTCCGTGACCGCTGCCGGTGCCAGCCCATAATAATAACCCAGACACGGCCGCCGTCCAGCGCAGAGGAGCGACGTCACGCTGCTATTTTTTTTTTTTTTTTTTTTTTTTGGAGGGGGGCGTCAGTGCGCCTTCACGGGCTCATCACCAGACACGCTGTGGTGTGTTTACCGAGAGGAGAGTTTGGGCGCATGTGGACTGTCAAGCCTGTCCGGGACCGAGCTGAAGACAATGAAGAAGAGCGACAGAGAGGGGCTCCGCTTCTTTTTCTCTGATCTGTAAGATGAGAGGCTTTGCTCTGCTGAGTCCGAAGAGTTCAGGAGGATTTCTGAAGGGAACACTCACAGTTTACACGGAAGAAATGTCCACAACTGCAAGTCCAACCATCCCCTCCTCACAGCTGACATCGGATCAACTCACTGTGGTCGCTGCATCCTGTAAGTAAAACCTTCAAACTGTCAGAAATCTTCAAAAATAGAATATACCCTTTCAAATCACATGATATCTAGCAGATCTTTAATTGTCTGCTTGCTGAGTAGTATTTGCTCTTAATCAAGATACACAGCAGCAGTATGATAAGGCTTGTGCTTGATTGTTTTTCTTCATGTTCCACATGTGGTGACTGGAGATAACAGCTAATTTGATTGTCACATATGGCACTCAAAGCTCTTTACATAGCTACAGAATTAGTCTATCAGGTCTATTTTTCCCAAACTGCCACTGTTTTTGATAGACAGGTAGAGCAAAGGAGGGAGATTACACCCTTTATGTGCTCAAACTGTCGAGACAGACTGTCAATCAAAAGTCTGCAAAGTGAATCAGCTTATATTTCATCTACTTAACTTCACATATTCACAGATTTGAAACTGTTAAAAAAAAGTGTTCTGACACTGTTCTTGTATAAGTTGTTTAACATGATTGAGCCAGTAAAGACACACAGTGTCTGTTCAGCTGTGATAAACAAACATTTTCTTCTCTCCCGCAGTTTCTTCTCTGGTGTTCTTTGTGGTCATCGTGGTGCTGCTGTCCATTATTTACCGCAAGGATCCTCAGTGCTGCAAACTACGCTCCTATCAGGGGCCACATGCAGATATGGTGAGCTCTCAAGAAGAAGAAAAAACACACACACACAAAAGGGAGAGAGTGGCTTTTGTGCTGAGTTTTCTTCTTTAAAGTGACCTGCGTGTTCGGTTGTTGAGAGAGAGGACCCAGACACCCAGTGCAGCGCTGTTAAGAAGTGTCAGATTCAATTTGCATGGCTGTTGGAAAAAAGACTAGAATAAACTTGATATGATCATTGTCAGGCAATGGATTTGCCTCAGTTAAATTAGCTGCCCTCCAGAGATATCTCTGAGTGCCACAGCAACTCTAATGGAATTGGACAGAATTAGCACTTAACACGCATATTGATGCTAGTTCAGCAGCAGTGTAATTAAATCATTACAAATCACAGTCTGTGTCTAACAGCAGGTGAACGACCTAATCTTTCAGGTTTTAAGCGTGTGAGCCTTATATCATTGTTAATCTTTTTTTTTTTGTTTTACTGACGCCACACCTCCAGCCCCACAAATCTCCCCATCTCACACTGATAACTGAGTGGATGTGTGTAACGCTGTAGGCGATGGTGCAGGATGAGGTGAAAGGGAAATGTAAACACTCCACTGAGGAAACTTTTCATTGGTTGCCCGTTCCTTCTGCTTCCTCTTCCTGACTTGTTTCTCACCTCCGTGAGTCCCAGGGGTGAAGTTTGGATGTTATCTTCGGATTGCAGAGACACAGCTCGTACCTCCCCCCTCCCCTCAACAGACAGGAAACTCTGCTGCTCGGCTGTGGTTTTAATGGAGAAACTCTGTTGCCCCTTTTAAGGAACTAACAGAGCGTTTCACTGGTACAAACTGGCCATGCTGACCTCTAGTTACAGCACTGTCCGCACACAGTGTGCCTGATAAGAAACACTGGCTGCTTAACTGGTAGCACTTCACAATAACCATCATTAACAAATGGTGAATTGATAGTAAATTAAACTTTAGTTCGTAGTTATATTACTGTTAACAAACATTCATGTAATGTTTATGTATGCTTTATGAAAAATGTATTAAGCAAATGTAGTTTTGTAAACATCATTTGTATCTTTATAATGGCCATCCAAATAATGTTAACAGATGCACTACACAGTATTTGTAACATTTACAAAGTATAATTATATGCAACGGTTTCAACTCTACAGTAACATCCAGATAATGTTTTTAGATGCACTATACAGAATTTATAATCATTTACAAGTATCATAAACAGTATCATAGTATCATAAACCTTCAGCTGCAAATTTACAATGGCCATCCAACGAAAGCTTATAGATGCACTACACAGTATTTATTAATCATTTACAAAGTATAAACATCAGTTAGAACTTTATGATGGGCATGCAAAGAGTGTTTATAGATATCCTACCCAATCCAGATAATGTTTATAGAGAACATATTGTCACTCCCGACTCAAGTTTGCAATAATAAATAATACATTTGCAACATCTGGGCAGACTTTCAAAATAACGGCACAAAAACAACTTGGTTAGGTTTGGGCAACAAAACTACTTGGGTAGGTTTAGGGAAAAAAAAGAACATGCTTTAGGTTCAAATAAGTACATCACTCATGGAACTTCACATAATTAGCGTAACATACATACGTTATGTGCATAAGTATACAATGTATTGTAATCATCAGTTGCAACTTCAAAAAAGCCATCCACATAATGTTTAGAGACGTTTTACAAACTAATTATCAACCATTAACACCGTCAATTATCTGGTTCATGTCTCTCTAAGTAATGACTTCAGTACAATAACTATTAACGAAAGTTTAATTAAATATCAATTTACCATTTATTACTGATAGTTTTTATGAAGTGATAGTCTTTTTTGTTTGTATGAGAAGGAGACGCACACACAAACCCTCTGTCATTGTGTTCCTGTAGGACATTTCATGTCCTCAACTTCATAGTCACATACCTTTCCCTGCTTCAGTTTGCACCATGAATAGTGGGCAGACCCCACTGTGGGTGTTGGGGACACAAGGGGGACAATGGATCTCCTTAAGGTTCGCGATGGTGAAAAAGGCACACTGCCGCTGGGGTCCTCCCCCGACTTCAACACTGATTTTACACGGTTGTGCTTTTTCACACTGGCTGAATCAATGGCAGGAGACAAAAGGACAAGTCTCTCTTTTTTTTCTCTCTTTCCTGAGGACTTTTTTTTTTGGCTCTTAAAAGTACAAACCAGCGAGGGAAAGTGACCTCTGACATCACCTTTTTGGTGTCGTCTCTCTTTCTCTGAAATGATGTGAGGGTTATGGCAAAGGTCGTTGGAGTGCGTCATTCTAAGTGTGAGTGATGACATTGTTTAACTGGCCTGGGAAAATGATAAATCTGATATTTCAATGCCACTCAATCATATCACATGCTGAACTGCCACTTTTGTTGCCTCTCAGTCAGAGGAAATCCTATCATCTGTCCTGACATCTCTTATCCTCACGCTGGATTTAAATCTCAGTCAGGCAACAAATTGACTTTGTTGTAATGCCGTCCCAAATGACATACGAGGCCATAATGTGTACTGGAGTGTGCTCGTTAAGGGGTACCTGCTGCAGTTACAAGAGGAATAGAGAGACGCTGAAAAGACCACACAGACCACACGGTGTGGTTTGTTGCCTAGGGACCCTGATGACACAGTAGGACATCACATTGTTCTCCACACAAAGGAGACTCATTTAGACCTAAGGCAATTACCTAGTTTTCCTGGCAGCCTTTTTTTTTCAGGATTCCTGCACCTCATACAGTGAAACTCTGACAGGTCTTGTTTTAGAGGGGGTGGGACAGGGCGGAGGCACGGAAATCAGAGGGTGTTCGTCTTATTGATCAGATAATTTATGGTATTGCTAAACCAGCCAGTGACTACAGTGATTAAACAAGGCATGAAAATTGGTCAATTGGGCTGAAATGAGTGGATTTCTGACTAATTGCAGTATCAGACGGAGCGACAAGGAACTGTCGTGTAGGACATGTAGTTAAAACATAAACTGATGAATGCTTGTGATGGTTTAATTAATAACTGAGGCTGTGCTCTTTGAGACACACTTGTGACAGTCATTACTTCTTGTTTCACAGAATGCTCCTCCTCAGTACTACAGCAGCAGGCAGACATTGGTGGGACCCCCTTGTCTCGAGCAGACTCACATTATGGATGACGACAACATTCAGGTGAGAGAGCCCATCATCTGCTATCAGCCGCTCAAAGCATCACTCTTCTTTTCAGTGTATTCTGGTCGCAGTAGATAAAGGTCCAGTCTCCCTAAAGCTTTGGATTTCAAAACTGGGAAGCGGATTTGAAATCAGACCAACATGGTGGCTCTTTTGGAAACTTTCTCTTATATCACCAAAATAGTCAGTCAGTTTAAAAGTTTATCAGAAGCTTCCAGGGGTGGCAAGTCGCACTTGATGCCTCTGATTTGCATAAAGTAGCTTAGACCTCAACTTTACGTAAATGACTCCCCACCTCTCGAAATGCAAGTCAACGCTACCAGAATGCATTGTGCGGCTGCTTACATAGACGTAGCGTGAATGGGAGGCGTGGAAATGAGGGATCCCATGGACACGTACCATTAGAGATTAAAGTGTTACCTAGGACCATTAAGGGTTCTTCAGCTTGTTCCCACAGAAGAACCTTTTCTGATAGAACTTTCTGAGTTCTTATGTAGCCTGCTCCATAATGTAGATTCATTAGTAAATGTAATCTGATTCATTCTCAGAGTTCAACAAAGGCTGGATAAGGCATCTCAACAGCATTTATTTGGCAGACAAACCCAAAGTATATAAATTTGAGTACAATGGTCAGTGTAGCAAGGGACAGGTCCTTCAGTATATTTATGTACACACGATCACACAGCAGAGAGGGGTTTTCTGAAACAACAAAACATGCTGAGCAAAAAAGCAAAGTGATCAGTCCCACATCAG
>JAJHUR010072480.1:25145-43357 GCA_027495735.1 Lutjanus campechanus | reverse complement strand
GTGCGTGTGTGTGTGCTTGCGTGTCTGTGTGTGTGTGTGTGTGTGTGTGTGTGTGTGTGTGTGTACGTACAAGTGCGGGTGGCCTCCGTAAAAGCAGATGTTACAGCACAGCGCAGCAATAAATACAACCACTACAGTTTATTCCTTTAATCAGTGATTTACAGCAAACTACTCTCGGTCAATGACATGTTTCGGTTGCTTGAGCAGGAGCTTGGCCTCAGCCAGCACCTGTTATCTTTGGCCCTTATCCACTTCTGACCTGAAACACCTGAGTGCTAAACATGGTTCCAAGTCCCAGGAGAGATAAGATTAAAAGAAGTAAATTAAGCCTAAATGAGACCCAATAAAACACTGCTAAGAATGACTGACTTCAACAATTTTACTTACCTCAAATTACCTTGATAATTTGATATACTTGTTTGGTTGTTTTTTTTTATGTAACACATGTGAGTGCAATCTTCTCCTTCTGAAGGGTAAGATGCTCAGAATATGTGCTCCTTTGTTTTGATATACACTAATCAATCACAACATTAAAACAACATTAGTCAAGGGGGTGAACAGTCAGAGTTGATGTGTTGGAAGCAGGAAAAATAGGTAAGCAAAAGGATCTGAGCTGACTGACTTTGACAAAGGACGAGCTTGTTGGGTGTTCAAGGTTTGCAGTGGTGAGTACCTACCAAAAGTGTTCCACAGAAGAACAACCAGGGTCATGGGTGCCCATGGCTCCTTGATGTCAGTGTGAAGGCTAGCCTGTCCTGTCCGATCACACAGAAGAGCTATATAAATCCTATATAACATTACTGCTGGCTATGATAGGAAGGTGTCAGAACAGACAGTGCATTGCAGCTTGCTATGTATACAGCTGCATCACAGAGCAGTCACGGTGCTCATGCTGATCCCTGTGCATTGCAGGGAGCATGAGAACTAGACCATTGAACAGTGGAAGAAGGTGGCCTGGTGTTGACAAATCGGGCTTTTCCTTTGGCACTTTTTGATGCACAGAGTCAAACCATGCCGCACTTATTTGCATACTTTTAATGCACTGAGTTGTGCCGAGTTGTGCCCATGGTGGACTATCTCTGCGGTGGGGGCAAAGCAAACCAGACCCTCCTCCAAGTGGGTCACGGTGTTGACTTGTTGCCTTTAGCCAACCCGTAACAAAGCCTTTTCTTCTCGTCAAACCTGTGTGCCTTGCGAGACTTAGCTCATGTCTTTACAGGAGAGCAGAGGGAAAGATGTTTTGAAAACTGTCTGTGTAGCTTCTAACTGAATCTTCTCTCCTTAGTCGTTGTTTGTACTTTCAGCCATTTGCTTTATTTTACTGCTTTGAGTTTGCTTTCAGAAGGTAGGAGTTGTTACTGCTGATGAAGACATTCCGTGGTTTTGCTGCTTCAAAATAAAAGTGTGCAGATAACAAAATAACGAGGGACTTTTATTGTGAAGAATTTATAGGAAATTAAGTGTTTTACAGTCGCTCGATTTGAACTAAACAGTTAAGACATGCCTTCAAGGGAGTAGCCCAGTTGTAATGGAAACGCAAATCCCTCCTGTGCTGAGCTGACGTGCCGAGTCAAAACGAGTCAAGCCAAGCCCAGATCCAAATACCCCAAGATCTCAAACCAATCAAGCATCTGTGGGATGCTGGAACAACAAGTCCAATCCATGGAGGCCTCACCTGGCAACATACAGAACTAAAGGGATCTGCTGCAAATGTCTTGGTGCCAGATACCACACAGCACATTCAGAGGTCCTGTGGAGTCTGTGCTTCGATGGGGCTGTTTTGGAGGAACAAGATGGAGCTACACAATTAGGCAGGTAGTTTAATGTTGTGGCTGATCGGTGTACATGTTTAGGCACACTATGGGGCTGGCAATGTTTTTTTTGTAAAATGTCTCGACAATACTTTGATGGATTGCTGTCAGATTTGGCACAGGCATTCACCGTTCCCTCCTTGTGTTAACTTTGCTGATCCCTTAACTTTGTCCAGTATTTTGATCTACAACAAAATAATTAGTTTTTTAGTGATAACCAGCAAATGTTTATGGTACAGCATAGCACCCGGTCAAGGCTTAAGCTTGGAGCAAAGGTTAGAAAACAAAGCATAAACTGAAATGACACTGAACTTGGATTGTATGCTTTTCTCTTAGATAACATGTATCTCCCTACTTATTGCAATCTAGCAACACACTGTTGATAGATCTGCCGTTGGCATTGGTAGGGCCTGCATAAAATATGACTCACTTATGACAGATATTCATATCTACCCATGACACCATTAACCCTGGAGCTGTCATTATACAATATAAGACTTTCACGTTCGGCATGCCACGGGTAAGGGCATCTGTGTGTCGAGGTCTCACCCCTCCCTCCACACTCATTATAGCCAAGCGGCCGCCCTTGATGGAGCGTTGGAATGTCTTGTTTAAATCCACTCCCAACTGTCACCTCTCAGCTGTCCGGCTCCACAGCAGGTCCTGGTTATGTGTAGTTGTCGGTGGTTTACCACATTATTAATGCTTGTTGATGGTTGCTCACTATCTTGTAGTAACATGCTTGGGGGGGATCTTTACATTTCTGTCCTTTTAGAGAAGCAGTGATAATATATTGCATGTGCAGCATACCAGATGGGGGTAACAGAGGCAAAAGAAGGTGATGCTATCTAAAATGTGCAGAGTGAGCGATTTCCCGTTTCTTCATTTTTGACAAAGGAAAGCAATTAACAAGCAGTGAGGAGGCTAATACTTCTCATTACAGACCTTTGACAGCCTTAGCACCATACAAAAGGAGAAATTACACTGGGGTGGATGAAGAGAGGCAATAAATGTGAACCTCAGCCATAGGATGTAGCTATTTTACATCTGTCTGTGGACCTACTACAATGTAAATTAACTTCTCTGTGGACTCTCAGGTATCTGCAGAGGACGAACACAATAAAAAGCACACCTGTAAAATATAATGCAATCCAGCACAATAGGCCTACCCATGCAATACATATCTTTTTCTGGATGTTTTTCTTGAGCCTGTGTCATCCAGGATCCATCCAGTAATCCAGGATGCAAACGCAGCATAAGGGTAAAACATGTTGCCACAATGTTATGATAGCTTAACTATACCATTTCAGTATTTCGAAATGAAGCAGTTTGTTGGAAGCCAGTCAAAATACTGTTTATATGTAAATTTGTAAAGTAGAGTTTGTCCTTGCATTTTCAAAACTCAGCATACCATGATGCATGGAATTACAGTGGAAAAACTGAAGCTAGTAGCAATTATAATGCTAACTGACTATATAGTTAGCTCCAAAGGTAGTGAGAAAATAACTGTGTGGCAGGCACGGAAAAAGTTATGTTATCACAAAAAAACAATGTTAGTACCAATAAAAAGTTACGTTAGCATAAACAAATAACTTTAGCTTAAAATAGTAATGTTGGCATAAAAAATGTCATTAACATTAATACAAGTAACACTGGTATACAAAGTTGGGTTAGCAAAAAAGTAATGTTAGGATAAAAACTAAATATTGGCTTTAAAAAGTAGCATTAGCATAAAAAAAGTAACTTTAGCACTTAAAAAGTAACATTGGCATGAAATATATCATTAGCATCAACACTGGCATAAAAAGTTAGCTTTGCACAAAAAGTAACATTATGAAAAAAAACTTAACATTAGCGTAAAAAATAATATTAGCATACAAAAGTAACTTTAGCATAAAAAAACAGTATAAAAAAGGAATGTTGGCAACAACAGGTCTTACTTGTTTGTCTTTCTTATCATGGCTGATAAAACACTCCAGGTAAGATAAAGGTACAAAAGACAATGATGACATATATTGGACAAGACGAGAGATGTGGTTAACTGAGCGGTTTCACACTAAACTCAACTAAACTACAACAAACCTACCACAAACTGTGACGTTCGTTCCCACACCAGAAGCGACGTGACTTAGCCTCTCTATTCCCTGTCAGTCGGCCTTCATTGATCTCAGCTGTATCCCATAAGACTGCGATCTGAGCTAACTTGTCAATGGCAACTACAGCAGTTAGCAGCAGTGTGACCGAAAAAAGGTGAGGCGAGGTGCACCTCCCGCATGGAATTCAAGGTGAGTTTTTTTGTCTGCGACTAACGAGTAAATGAAAACTGACGAAGACTCTTGGCACTGCTCAGGGGGCAGCGCTCAGAAAAGTTTTGCTTTGATTGTGTTCTCACGCCATATATTTATTCTTTTATTTTTTCATGCAGTTTACATGTGCACCGAAGACATATGAGCATTTTATTGAGACTGACTGTTTCCAATGGACCAGCTGAATGAATGAACCGCCTGGTCAAAAGAAGAATCACTATCCTTAATGCTTTCAATAAGACAATCTCTGGCAATGTAGGTAAACAGATGACACAAGGCATTAATAACTGTAATGAAATATCTCTGTGACTAACAAGTAGCAGGCCTCGTCTGCTATTTCACCACTGACACGGTCTCAACAGCTGCCCCATTCATTGTCCTACTGTTGTTCATACAACCACAAACTGCAACAATAGCAGGGCTGAACCAGAGGAATGTCACACACACTCACACACTCTCGCCTGAAAGTGTACACAGAGAGAAGAAGAGAAGTCTTAGGAGGAAAAAATGTCTCACCTCAGCAACAGGATAGTAAAGTTAAGTTTAGGAGTGCTTTAAAAGGGAAGCTGTGTCCCAAAGAGAACCCGTGCCATTACATGGAATTGAGGCACTTTCTATTGAGACACACCCATGTGTGTTTGTGTGTTAGTTAGACAAGAAACACCGTGCCAAAATGTAGTTTTACCATTTTTTGTGGTGCAGTTTGCTGTAAGCTTAGTGACAATCACAGTATAGGTCATGGATAGCAGAATACAGTATTTAATGCTTAAAAAGTGAGAAAATGACCCGTTAGCTATGTTGTGATTATAACCTTTCAGTCTGAGGTTTTCACCTTTCCTGCCTCCCTCCAGGACTTTTTGGATTCCTGTCAGGCTTCATAAGCAGATCCCAGGTTCTTTCCAGAGGTCTCTCAAAACTCCAGCTCATCCATCACTGTGATCTCTATTATGGAGCGAGCTCCCTGCCGTGGTCAAGGACCGTGATAACAAGACAGTGCAGAAACAGATGTGTGTAAAGGTGAGGCGAGCACGCGCGGCACATGGAAAAGGTGAGCAAACACCTTTATTTATCACGCAGGATTTTATGAAGCAAAGGACTTTTGAAGTTTAGTGTTGAAAAAGGAGAAGGGCAATCACTGCACTCTTAGAAATAAAGGTGCTAACTGGGGCCATAAAGGGTTCAGCCTCGATTTGTCCCCACAGGAGAATTCTTTTTGGTTCCAAGTGAAACTTTCTACTCAGAACCCTTTCATAGGCCTTTTCCACCAACAGGGAACCGGTCCGGCTCTAGTACAAGCATCTAATTTTAAACTGTTCAGAGCATTTCCACCAAAAATAAATGAGTTCAGAAGCTGAAAAGTTGGTTTGCAGCTGAAACCAAAAAGTAGCAGGTTTTCCTTGGGAACCAAAGTGGGCGTGTCATATTCTACAGGTTGTTGTGTTCTGTTCAAAACTGGTGGAAAACATGGGAAGATGGGGAACTTGAATGGAACCGGTTCAAGAACCAGAGCTAATTTGGTGGAAAAGGGTTGTCAGGGAGTTCTGCCTAGAATCCGACATAAAGCGTAGAACCATATGTGAAAGGTTTCATCCAGAACCCCCCTATGAAAAGAGCTCTCTCTGTGGGTTCTTGGAACTCTTATTGGAACCCTTAGTCTTACAAAGTACCTTTGATGAACCCTTACTTTAAAAAAGGGTTCCTCAAAAGCAAATGGTTCGGCGTAGATAGAACCTTAGACCTTAAGAAAAAAGCCATTTGAACCACTATTTCTAAGAGTGTGGTCACAGTGCATAGCTGCACTACAGATAAACTACAGTTCTGTTCACCCTGCTCACGCCCCCCCTCCAGACTTGACTTCCAGCACACACAGTATTTAATCACAGAGTAATGACCCTCAGGTTGTCTGTCATCTTTGCTTTGGCACAGTCACGCTTTCAGGCCAATTCACAGCTGGGTATTCCTGGCTCACCTCTTTACCCTCTGCTTAATTTATCTATTTCCTTTGAGAGTACAAGACATCTTTGACTCCATGTAATGAAGAAAACCTCAACTTCTCAACTTGTCTTGTACACATTCCTAACTTTTTTGTTTTTTTCTTTTTGACTTCTCGCTCATAGGATCCACCAGCTCTGGGACGGAGCAGCCGTTCGTATTCTCAGGTTGTGTGACCCTATTGTCTCCCTTGTGTTTTCACTGCTGTCAGGAGGGAAGTGTGATAAAGTTGCCTTTTCTTTCCCCGCGTCTATGTTTGACTGTCTCTGCAGTCGGCCGCTTGGTCTCCTCCTGCCGTGGGGGGACTTTGGGCACACAGGCGATTGTTTTACGTGAGGTTACAGGAAGGTCAGATCCAAAATCAATGAGGAAACAGCTCTGCTGCTCTAAACTCTATTTCTGCCAAGCAGGATCCTCTGAGAGGAGCTGGGATATCAGGAACCCCAAATGGGAGGATCGTTAACATGACGGATAGAGGGAAGAGGAGGGATGGGAGGAAGAGGGAGAAGAGAGCTGTTACTTGTGTGAAACGTGAAACGCGCAGGTGTAATGGAAGTATAGTGTTTTCTTGAAAACATTCTTGGTGCTAAGCAGAATTTTATCCCCTGGATCCATTTCTCACGTCAGAGTAGACTCATTCAATGTGAGAAAAATAAAACATCGCAAGCAGGAAATGACTAAAAACCACAGAATGTTTTTGCTTTTTAATGGTAAGGCAGGGCACATTGGTGCTGTAATTGCCAATATCCTGATAAAAATGGCACAAATAAATCAAATAGCAGTACACAAATAAAAAATTAAAACATTTTTAATTTATATTCAAATGGGAATTTCAAGGAGAGGGGTGTGTGCGGCTTCTTTCAGAAGATATTTAAGTAGTTTCTGTAGAAAGGCAGTCTCATGTCTCTGTGCCTTATAGGAAACCTCAGGGGGTTGCTTTAATGTTTCCTTCCCTCTCTGCTTCCTTGGAGCAGAGCGGATATTACAGATTGGAAGCATATAGCGAGTTTATAAAATCTCACACTGATTATGAGCAGTGTGAGCCCTCGGCTTTCAACTTACTTTGTTCAGTGAAGCTGATCCAGGACGTTTAAGTTTGGGACAAAGCATTGAATACTGGGCTTGGTTCCACTGCATCTCTGCTTCCACTGGCTCCAAACTGACAGGTCATAAATAACTTCCCCATCCACAGTCATTCATTAGACCTCAGTGCCTTTAAAGCAATACTTTGGCTGTTGTTGTTGTTTTTTTTCTTTGGAAATATTCTTATTTGCTGTCCTGCTGAGAGTTAGATGAGATGATTGTTACCACTATAGCTGTAATGTAAATATGCCACTATAACCAGCAGCCAGTTAGCTTAGCTTCGCATAAAGACTGGAAACAAGGAAACTGTTAGCCCAGAGCTGTCCAAAAGTAACTGAATCAGACAAGCATAATGAAATGGCTTTAGGTCCATTTGTTGTTGTTTTGTTTTGAGGTTTTTGTCATTCTGTAGCTTCCCAGTAGTGTTCCACATTTATTCAAATCTGAACATTCAAATTTTGGTCAAAGTATGCATGTTTTAGCATCGAAATGCTATTTTTCCAAGCCCTTCTAAAAACATTTTCCCAAGTGACTTTGGTTTCTGCATAGTGATGTTTCCATTTGAAAAACACAGAAAATAACACAGAATCAGCCTGTTATTAGTGGGCTTTGAGGCGCAGGTGGGTCTTCATGCTAAGCTAAGCTAAAGGGTTGTGGTATTCACTAAACTCTCTGCAAGATGGCAAATAAGTGTATCAGAGTTTCCCCTAGGTTGACTTCTTATGAATGGATGTTGGTGTTCACTTGCAGAATGGAAACGGTACAAGTAGTACCAACGGTGCAGTATGGTGGTGCATATTTCTCTAGTGTCTGAAATGAGGCACAAAGAAACAATTGCATGTAATGCTATATCTGCTAACTGTTAGGATACCCAGTTAGCTAGCCAAACAGACGTTAATTACTGAAATGAGTCTTTAATGTCATCATAGCAGTACAAAAAATGCAATTAACATCATCAACTACGGAGCGAGAAACAAGTTCTTGTGCTGCGTGAACCTTAAAGCAGTCTCGAAATGTTAATAATTCACAACGTAACACAGAAAATATTTCAGATCATTCTTTCTTATATTATTTCTTATATATTATATTATTTCCTGTAATGCTTGAAGGAAAACAACACTATGAGAGCGGTGAAAGTGAAACTCCATAGAACTGCAACATGGAACTGCAAACAGCTGATAATTGTCTGTACGTTTATCATTGCAAGCGGCCCGTAGACCCCTTTCTCAGCTGCCATTTTGATTTGAAATAGAAGGGTAAACACAGGTGTCACCAATGATACCAGTTACGGTCCTGTTCCATTTGGGGCAGCAGGGCCTTTGCAGTGAGCCAACTACTGCTGCTGTAAGAGTGGCGAGTACATTTTTTGTGGTTTCTTCAAGAAAAAGAATTGACCTTCTTACCCTGATTCTTCTGGTGTATTGCGTAAGTGTGAATACATTTATTATCATGACCCAGGACAAGGCTTGGCCCCTTTTTTGTCTTTTTCTTTTTTTGACGTTGGACCTGACCCACCAAGCAGGACATAAACAGGCGGATATGTGCTCACAAGCATTTAATGTATGAGCGCTACTCATAAATGCCAGTCAGCATCAAAGCGTAGCTACAGTGTGCTGTCAGCCCCACCTGCCTGTGAGTCTGAATGCTATCACTGCATGTGGGCTCAAGTATTTGCAGTATTTGTGCAATGAAATACACGCCTGTCCCGGGTAAAGATTAAAAACAAAGTGTTACCAAAGTTCAAATCCAAGTTACTGCGTCCTATCTGTGAATGTTTAGTTGGGGGTTGGACAGTTGAGTCTGTATGCCCTGTCATTTTTGAAACTGTGAGTCTCTTCATAACACTGCTGAGGAAGGATTAATGTGAAGCATCTTTGAAGTGGAGTTACTGAAAAATACATCCCTACCTGAACCTCTGAGATCAAACCTTTGCTGTCTGCTTACAACCAGACATTATCTGATATGTTCAAGGTCTGACAGTGTGTGTGTGTGTGTATGTGTGTGTTTGTTTGTGTGTGTGTGTGTGTGTGTGCGTGTGTGTGTTTGTGTGTGCGAACAGATGCACAATAAAAATTAAAGCTCTTGAAACTTTGATGTAGTTTCACAAAACATGCCAAGGTCCACTTACTAGCTTTTCCCAGAGCTTTCAGCCATATCACATGATCTTTAATAGAGGATGATGGTTGCTCAGTCAGTCAGATGGATCTGTTGACATGCAAGGTCAGTAGCTGGCTTGAAAGTTGTTGTTTTTTACCTTAGAATGAGCAGTTTTGAAAGAAAAAGCCAGACATTGGGTATTATTATTGGGTAGTATTATGAAGCATCGAAGATAGTATAAATTGAAATTTTAAGATATTGTGCTCCTTTCAGGAAATTTAAGGAAATACTGTAAAACTACTGGAAAGGTCAAATCTAATGCACAATTAAAGCAGGGGTAGGCAGTATATTTTTAGCATCATCATGTAATTCATATAGTCTGAGGGAAAGTAAGTTCTGCTCCTACTTTTCGCTCTGTTTTCAGGTTGTAGAAAATAACCTGACAGGAGACTTTAGCCAGTCACATTTCAACAAGAAAGTTTACTGTTGAGTCTTATTCCCAAATAGCAAGAATCTGACCTGGGAATGAGATTGTTTGCTAGAGTTGATGACTGCACTTTTAATATGGGTGAGTAGAAATTACATACATTTTAAAAATCACAAAAAAGTTTTGACTGAGGTGGAAAAGTTGTTGTAATATGTGAATAAGAGCAATGAAGACAAACTTCAGAGGCTTTGAGACACAACGCAACAACAGCAATTCGAGCAAAGCGCCCCACTCCACATTGTGCGCAACTCAGCAACCTTGCACCCTAAACTCAACCCAGCAGTGAGTGCAGCTCAGTTTGCATTGTGTCTGAAAGGGCCTGAAACCTGTGACTTTAACATCCACTGAAGCTTAAATGATCAGATTTGTGTGGAGCACACAGGAGACTGTGACATTCCTCAATACATGATCAATCACTCGTTCATTTCTTCACGCATTTGTTCTGTTTTCTAAATTATCACACACCTTGTGACGTCTGTCTGGTGGCCAGTTAATTCTGTCATCTTGTTGCACCGTCTTCCTGTGTTTAATGGCACCAACAGGAAAAATTGTATCACCAGCTGTTTACACATTTTGCTTTTTCTTTTGCTTGTTTTCCAAAAATTTGGATGGAAATCAAGCTCAAGAGAAAATGTAAATGACACTGGCCTTTGACCTTTAGAAACACTATCAAAACAATGTATAAACTAATACAGATGGCACAAGTAGCTTTGTGAAAGCATAGAAATCACGTCCTCTCATGTGCTTTATTAGTAACTTTTACAGTTGTAGCTAGAATTTACTCAAAACATTACTCTATAAAAATTATATGATTGCTGCTTTTTAAAATGTTTTCATAACTGCATCACACATGTTTTGCTGCTCGAAGTCTATTATAGTGTGAAATTTTGCTTTCACACTGCGGAGCAAACTCAGATGACATTTTGGGAATAATGCCATCCAAGTGTTTGAAGTTTCTTTGTGGTGATCCAGACAGCACGCAGATGATTCGTTGAATTTATTCAGCAGTGTTGAGTCTGCTCTCGAGAAAACATCAATTACACTAGATTGTTCTGGTGGCGTTTCAGTTTAGTGCGAGCGGTTTGGCCGGACCAGCAAAGCAAAGGCTGCGTGATGTGTGTTTAGTGAGTTCTGACACGGTCCAGATCTCAGTTGATCCTTCTCTATTGAATAAGCACATGTCTTTGGGGACAAGAAGATTGATGCTGCTCCCACTGAACTCTGGGATATCCCTGTCTTTGGCTGGGCAAGATTTCGGGGGTTTGTGGGTAATGGGGGGAAACCACTTCCCTTGCTTGTTAAACAAGACCATTAAAAGGCATTATGAGCTGGCCTCTGGAAAGGCTTTTGCGTGTCATTGCTTGCATCTGTTCAAGGGTGTTTCTGGGCTCTCTTGTTTCTTCTGATTATTCCAAAATATAATAATTCTGCTCCAAAGTGTTAGAGGAGTCAGTGGAAACACTGAGGCTAACAGTGAAGAGACACGAGACAGCACATATCTGACAGTCTAACCTACATAAAGCATCATCAGTGTAGTTTAAGATGTTTTTTTTTTTATATCAACTATAAAAACTGTCTGTTTTGATTTTAATAGCATACAGCAGTGCTGCAAGAAACAATATGTATAATTTAAAGGAGAAATGTGAAATGTGTTTTCTGTAATAAATCAGGAACAGCCATTTTCAGAGCATTGGGCTTTTTTCCATGTTAACAAGCTTGGCATTGGCAGATAATTGACAGTTATAAACAGCTGATCAACTTACACTGGCGGTTGCTCATTATTATCAATTTATGATGTTGCGTGCATCTTGCAGTGCTTCTGCAGGGCTCCTGCAGCCAGCCTGACCTTCTCCTAATCTGGTGATGATGGATGAGGAGGAGATAGGGGGAACAACTCGCTTTAACCATAGATCGTATATAAAAAAGCATTTCAATCTACAGTATTTAATATATTGTCTATGACTCCAACTCGCTATATATTGCTACATACTGCTCCTTTAATTCTACTCCCAAAAACATGCCTGCACAAACTGAACAAAGGCCGGAAAGTTATGATCAAAACTGACGTATATCTGAGGAAAAACTTCAAAGCTCCTGTCTGCGAACATGCAGCACATCCCATGATCTGAGCCATCCAAAGCTATGTCGGACCCTCAACTATAATCACATGTTTTCCAGGTTACACTGGTGGAATTAAGGTTCAAGTGGTAAGGAAGGTTTCGGTGGCCTCACAATGTTTTTCCTTTACGGGTCAAGCACTCTGGACAGAGCTGCGCCAGCTTACTGTCTTTGTAAATCAGTTTGTCAGTTTCTGTGAAAAGATCTTACTGTGTTTTTCAGTAATAACTAGTTAGTTTCAAACTTGCATTTTGCTGGTTCAGGCTTGTAAGGAATGCTGTACTTAGTGAAGTCATGAGTTAATTTGTTTCTTGGAAGAAGCTGCTGTTTCATCCAATCAAAAACATAAAAACTCTCTAATGATGGATATCGCTTCAGCATTACAAGCAACTTTTCTTTTGGACTGCACATAAATAGATGCATTGGAATAACCCCAAAACAATTTATTGCGAGAGCAGGGAAACCAAAGGAACGTTTCACCGTGATGAACAAGAAACGTCCAGCACACGCAGAGCAACATAAACGCAATTTAATGTCCATGGTTCGGCAGTTTCTGAGATAAAGTCTTGCTAGTGTATAGCTTACTACATGTTCAACATTACTTGAAGTATGCTAAATGAAACATGCGTGAGTGGCCAACAGGGACAACTGCTTTCAACCATAGATTGCATTTTAAATAGCATTTCAACCTATTTAATAAGCAGTCTTTTGCGCCAACTTGCTATTTGACCTGATGTTCTCATTTTCGCATGTGCACGTGCTACATATTGCTCCACAATTTTTGGAAAGGCTGTTTTTTTGACTGCTCTGTTTTATACCGACGGCTGACTCCTCACTCCTAACTGGCACATAGGTGCTGGATGTTATCAAAAGCTGCTAGGTTAAAAACAAGGCTTACCTAGTCTGTTGCAGGCCACGTTTTGGCCTTTGTTGTGGCTCAAAAACATGGAAATGTTTTGCATTCATCACATTTTCTCTTCAATAGCAGATGGCGGCACAGTGGCATAGTGGTCAGCACTTCTGCCTCGCAGCAAGAAGATCGTGGGTGCAAAGCTTGTATGCTATGTCAGTTCAGTTTATTTCTAATGTTGTGCCACTCATGTACTTGCTCATGTGGGTTGAAATGACATACTGCTGCTAACATACTGTGGCAAACATTATTGCAACTGTACCACTGTGCAAATTAAAATCCATTCATTATTTGCATGAATTTTCCTCACCATTTCCATGTAATGATTTGGGACTCAAAACTTATTAGAACTTTCAACCTAATTTCAGACTTAATTCTGTCTCAACTTTCTAAACTCGTAACCACAGTCGCTCCTGAGCTGCGTTGTAGCTGTTGACAGTGTTTTCTCATAGCAAAAAGCTCTCCATGCTGTGCTGTCTGGTTCGGTCAAATGATACGTAATTCTATACTATAAACTTGTATTATAACGAGGCTTAGTTTCAACGACGAACATCTGGTGCAACTGGCTGGAATCAAATAATGGAAAAGATTCATAAACCTGCGTGCATGCAGGGACTCCAACCAGCGCTGTGACATTACAGAGGGTTTGTGTGTTTGAATGGATCTGTTGCTCCTCCCCAGTTTCATTACTGGGGACAACGTTAGTCTGCCAGTCAGATAACCACAAACCAACTGGTGCATGTAAAGTAACAGCAGTATATTGATTTCAAATACATATGGCATTGGATTGTGTGCATATTACCACAAAATATAAACGTTTTTTCTATATTTACTGTATGATTGTCAGTTTACACGGGAAGTCTTTCTCTTCATGGTTATTATTTGTTTTGTCTGTCCATCAAACAAAGGTCATTGAATAAAAAAAAAAATTCTGTGACACGCTGTGGTTCATAAACTTGGCGGTGCAACAGGACTTGAATTCTTGGACGACCTCTGCGCAGGCTTTGCCCCAACCGTTCTTCGAAACTATTGGGAACCCTGGAACTAAGTTCAAGCTGCAGGTCTGGCACACAGTGGAAAAAAGGGGGTTAATGTGATTAAGGTCGTGTCTGAATAGAGACTTCCCTGTTAGAACTTGGAAGGAGGAGGATTAGATTTGTCATATGCACAGAGGAGCCCTGACTGCGGTTGTGCACACTCCACTGCTCAAGAGGAATTCGTGAAGCGAGGGTCCGTGCTGTTTGGGATGTTCATTGGACAAAGTAATATGAGGGCAGTGTCAGCTGGAGAGGTACTGGGCTCAATTCCCAGAAATAACACACACCCGTGCACATGGATATTACCAGAATGCTTGTATAGGAGAAAGATGGAACCGAACACAGAAGATGTAATTTAATCGGGGTTGTGTAGCTGGATCCCAGCGTGTGAGGGTCATTAAGTATGCATGTTAACAGAGAATGAGAATGGTGTTGCTTTCTCCCTCTCTTCTTCCACAACACCATCATTCCAGTGGCAGTGGATGGCCCTCTTATTAGGTCAGCTGAAAGTGGAAAATTAGCACAATTCCCCCAGGCTGGGATTTATCCCACATCTCTTCCAATTAGCTTCCTGAGCTTCTGGAGATAATTGCAGTGTACAGTGCAGAGACAGGAGCTCCCACAACCTCGCTGCTGCTTCTGCTGCTTCTGCATTCCTGTCTCCATTCCACAGACAGTCGCGCACTTCCTCACAGAGAAAAAGAGAAAGTGAAAAAAAAAAAGAAACTTAGGGAACCAAGAGAGTAACTATAGGATCAACATCCCATCTCTCCTGGTTAATCCAGCTCGGAGGCGGCCCCATCCCTTGAGCCTGGTTCCGTTAAGTACTTACATACGCTAGCAAGAGTTTGGAGTTGGGAGAAGTTTTGCATGTGTTGTCATTTATAGCGCTATCATCTTTAATAACGGGGAGGGATTAGCGCCATTGCCTTTTGATCCTATAATCCGCACTCCACAAAATCCCAAACTTTATCGGCTTTCCTCTCTGCTGGACCCGCTGATCTGCTGGGAAAGACAGAAATTGACCTCAAATGAGACGCTGTCCTGTGAAATCTCCGACAGGTGACAGCAGTAATTCATGGCAGAGAGGAGAACAGTTGGCCTAATGTGGCCATTGGAGATGAGCCTGTTGGCTCATATGAGGCTGTTGTCAAGGGAGATTAAAGGACTTCATAAATATGCCCTTCCATTTTGCCGTGCCGTATATCACCGGGCTGCATTAATCAGCACTGCCCATCCATAGCACAGTAATTGCATCTGAAGATGAAAGGCGGGGAACTTCATCTTTCCACCTGTACCATACATCGCATCACAGATTTGTCACATATGATTCATGTCAAATATGGAAACAACGGCGCATATATCCTCCCCCCCTGCATCCATACATGCAAAACGAGAACAGATAACACTTTATAACCTTACTTGCTCACTGGTGATATCATATAGTAGCACTAAGAGTAGTAAAAGAAGGAGAAAGAAAGTTTGTATTTCTTTAAACCAATCACAGTCATCTCAGGTGGCAGTAAGCCCAGGATGCAGCGATGGTGGCCCTGCAATGTAGTGTCAGGGGGGAACTTGTTTTGGTGGAACATTTGCACATGAGGAGGCGAGCCCTGGCATTAAAATGGCTAAATTCCTGCAAAAGAAAAGGTAACAGCTCCTAGCTTGTTTACATTTGTACGGTTAGCGACCTAGGTGCTGGCTAGCTATTTTCAGTGTGTAGGTTGGTAGAAGTTGTTAGCTAAACCTACAAGCTAGCAAGTTAGCACGTATATCACTAACAATACAGATTCAAACAAGCTATAAGCTGCTAACTTCATTTTGTGGGGCCATTTTAATACCAGGGCTTGCCTCACCATGTGCAAATGTTCCAACCAAACAACTTCATTTCTGACACTATTTTGCAGGGGCACATCACTGCATCCTGGGTTCAGTGCCATTCATGATGATTGTGATTGGTTTGAAGAGCCAGAGCTTTCTGTTGGCCCCTCCTCCCCGGCTCAGCAAATGAGAGAGAGACAGCGAGAGATAGAAGGTGAATTAAGAAAGGGGCTACATCAGTGAGAACAAAGCAGTGAATCAGAGAAATAAAATCTCATTTTCTGATTTTTTTTCCACAGTGGTTACATTCTGAAGCACAAATAAACATGCCCACACATCCATACAACACCAGATTTTATGTGAATTCAACAAAAGCGATTCTCAGTCTGCTCTGGCTGTGTGTGTATGTGTGTGTTACTCTCTCTGGAGCTCTCACAGACAGAGAGCAGACTTGGTTGCAACGTTTTTTTTGTCCCGAGTCCCGACCTCAAAACCTGACACACATTCGTAGTGGGTCAAGTGATGAATTAGACGGATTATTTTTATGAGTGTATACGCTGAGCTTTTAAAATGAAAATCCTGCATAGTATGCCTTTAAATCTGTACAGAGAACAGAGAAAAGAATTAAGGGAGGAAGTCACAGCATCCACAGTCAGGACCAGTGCTACACTGACTCGCCTTGCTCTCTTCATTAACGTGACATGGACTCCCTCCCATAGCATCCTCGGGATTGATGTTCCACTTTCATTTACGGCCCTCCTTCCTCCACCACCATGCTTTACATGGAGAGGGAGTAGGTTCATTTCAGCGTCTGAGAGCAGCGGCTCGTGATCGCACACTGGAACTAATTAACGAGCCAGGCCTCCGTTTATGTTAAGCAATGTTTGAGAGTGGAGAACGACAGGAACTTAATTACATGGCACTGGAGACAAGAATAGCCGCTAAAGGTTTCAGTGGCAAAGTGTGCAGGGTTGCAGGGGTTTGTGAGGCTCTTGGCTGAGGCTCGCGCTCGCATGCGCTGTCACTGAGTGGATATTAAAGTCGTGTGTCACATTGTTTCTCTCTAAGATTTGTGAGTATCGTATTTCTTGTGGGACATGCACATGGTGAAGTACATACAGTAGATTTATCCCCCACTTTTTTCATCTGCAGTCACAGGCTGCAGGACCAAAGACGTTCACCATTACATAGATGTTGACTCTTGGCTTAGAAACAACTTATGGCTGGATTTGGGGATCCTTGGTTGAATTTCTGCCAAAAGACCCGAGACAATTGTGCATGTGTGTCTACATGAAAATGTGTGCATCTGCATGCTTGACTGACTTTTGATGTGCTGACTGTCCACTGGGTGAATTTAAGTGTGTTTCTTGCTTTTGTATCTGCCCTGACCACATGTAAAGCAACTGTGTGATGTGTGGGATGTACCACAGCCATGTTGATTCATTTTTTCAGAAACACGTAGTGTAAGGAATAACAATTTGAAATTCAGTTATTATATTACAGTTACTAATCCCAGTAACACTCCATTACTTCAACAATGTGGGGGTCTTGTTCACTGTCTGGCTGTTTTTTTTTTTGTTTTTTTTTAACAGAGGGTAGATATCAGCAGGGGTGTTTCCAGACTTTTTTCACTGGAGAGGCCGAAGTGGGGCACTGACTTATGCAGGGGTGGAACATGTGCACATTAATGTACCATTTCTTAAATCTACTTTAATTACTAACATTACAATATCTTACAGTTTCTTAAATTCTTGTGTTGAAAATTTCTATTTAAAAGATAAACAGTCCCACCAATCACAACAAAACATAGTGGGACCATACGAGGATAATATAAAGCTTATATACTTTATTGTTTATGAACCTGGTCTGTGTGAAGGCCTTTCTGCCAGAAAGCCTTTCTTGGGTAGGTTAAGGGGAAAAGAAAATCATTTTGTCATTGTTTTATTGTTAAACTAGCAAGACTTCTGGCAGAAAGCCCTGAAGGGTAACTTCTCCCTAGTCCATTTTAGCCCAGACCATGATCTTTTCCTAAACCTAACCAGTTATTGTAAAAAAGATGTTAATGGAGGCTGTCAGGCAGAGAGACAGACAGTCACTGAAATCCAGACTGTACATTTTCAGAGCAGTGGCCTTTTGTTTTGAGGATAATGGGTTTTGCTTTACATTGACAGAGAATTGACAGTTTTAAACAGCTGATCAAACTTACAGTGAAGGACTCATCGTTGCTGGTTATTGTTCAATTACAGTGTTGAGCTGGTTTTCCATTCCTGCAGTGCTGCTGCAGCCTGTGTGAGCTTCTTCAATCTTCAATCTTCAATCTACATTCTTCAATCGTAAATCTTTGAGCAATCTTTGGAGTTGTTTAAAGGCACCTTCAACACATTTGCTGAGAAACTAAAATAAAGTAGTGAGGAATGTAACTAATTACTTTTGTAGTAATTGCTTACATTTTTCCAACAAAGATGATGTGACCTGGTTGTGTGTGTGCGTGTGTGTGTGTGTGTGTGTGTGTGTGTGTGTGTGTGTGTGTGTGTGTGTGTGTGTGTGTGT